>QFDD01011354.1:0-11050 GCA_006871305.1 Vachellia collinsii
ATATGCTCAGTGAGTTGGGAATCAGAATTCAAAGAGAAGCTTTGATTAATCAAAGGAGTAACTCCAAATTTCTAGGATATACATACACACATATGTCTCTAGCCTGTCAATGTATATGTGCTGACAGTGATTAGTTGAAACAGGGATTTTGTGTTCTTGATAGTTTGAGATCAATGGAAAATAATGATGTCTGGAATGTGAGTTACATATGCATGCATAAAATCTTTGGAAGAAGAGAGGGAGTAAGGATTTACACACACACACATATACTCTATCATTTGGAATTGAGAATTTATTATTGGATTTGGAATTTAATGGAATATTGAAGATGCTTTTCAGATGATGAGAGCCTTTGGTGTTTATATTATGAGTAAAGGTTCCTAAATTAAGATTTAGGTTTGAGGCTATTCAGTAAGGCAAGAAAAATTTTATTTATAGACATTGGCCAAAGATGTGGCTTCACATTTTAATGGTAAATATTATGATAAGATTGATTATCTCTCTCTGTAGAGTTTAGATGTCTTCAAATGATGAAATATCCTATGTTAAATTACTGTGAAAGATTTAAATTCATTATGGTCACTGTTTGGTTAGCCAAGTGGTTAAGAAAGGAGTTAGGAGATAAGGAGTTAAGTAAGACTCAATAGATGTATAATTAACATTATACGTGTGCATTTCTATTTAGGATTCAACACTTTCTCAAGCCCACCAAGAAAAATGGGGAAGAAAGAAATTCGGAGAAGGTAAAATGGAAGTGAGAATGGAAGCTCCTAGTATGGGAAGAAAAAGAAAAAGCAAGAGAAAAGCTAATAAAGCTTAAAGGTAGCAATTTTACCCATTCTTGCATTTAAGTTGTGTTTATATTTTGTTATGCTTCCTAGCTTGCCATGAGTTAAATATTTATTTTATCTTGAACATATTGAATGACTCATTAAATTGTTTCATGGCCATGATTGACAATTCTATATTTTAAATGCATGTTCTTGTTATGTATAAGCCTTGGCAATGCTATTTGTTAATTAGTAAATGATGGAAGTATAACTTGACTGTTTGAATGGTAATTGTTTGCCACTGAGATTCTTTGAATCTCACCCATCAATAACTAACCATGCTAGGTTACAAGCTTCCAAGGGAAAGTGAATGCAAAAGTCAAGTGGTAAGTAAAACAAAAGAGATAAGCTTTTATAACATTATTTTTCCTGCAAGTTACTAAATGTATAATAACAATTCTTATAAGTTGTGTAAATTCAATATGAGGCCTTGGCATGTACATATGATATATATTGATGAATGATAAGTAATTGTATGCCTAAGTATAGCCTTGAAAGTATGGTTTTAAGATATACGATCATGATCGTCCAGAATGAGCGGTTTTCAAAGTACGACTAATGTTTGACTCATTAAAGTAGAGTAAATGATTTCTATTTCTCATAATAATTTTTATGGATGAATTAGACACATGGGGCTTTCCATTAAGTCCTAAATGAGGTTAATTGAAACTCTATAGGTTAAGTTATGAATTCTTGAAGTTGAGGAACAAAGTGTGTTAGTAAAGCGAAGAGGGTTTAGTAAATTAATAAAATGTATTAACTGCCATATTTTATGGCTAAGATCATATTTTTCTCATGTAAAGGACTACAAGAGCTTTCAAAAGAAGTTTAGAGAACCCTCATATGATATTTCTAGAATTAGTTATGATTTTTCAAAGTTGGACTGAAAATCTAAAAATATCAAATGTGTAGTAACCTATTGATTATGATGAAAGTTTTAATTTATGGGCTTTAATTATTGATTCACCTGAGCCATAACGTTTTTGAATGTGGAATAGATTGCATAACTAGAGGGTGTTACACCTGGTGGCTTCTTATGCTCAACCTTCACTTTCTGACAAATAAGGCAACGAGCCACATACTTTGTAACATCAGATTTCATTCCTGGCCACCAGTATGATGCTTTTAGACTATGATACATTTTTGTCATACCAGGATGCAGAGTATATTTACTCTTGTGAACTTCATCCATAATTCTTCTTCTCAAATTAGCTTATAGGGGTATGTAGATCCTCTTTTATATCGAATTAAACCACTTGGGGAGATATCATAATTTGGCATACCACCATTATCGATCCTATCTCTATTCTCCTATGCCCATGTATCATTCCTCTAAGCAATTTCAATCTCATCTCTTAGGTCACTTTCTAGTTCAGAAACAGTGCAACCTTCGATCAGGATGTTATTAGCTAAATTCATACCCATGAAATGTTCCAACATCTCCTGCTCCCTAATCATCATGACCGCCACCTGCACTGTTTTACGGCTTAGTGCATTAGCTACAATGTTAGCATTTCCTGGATGGTATTTAATTTGGAAATCATAATCTTTTAATAACTCCATCCATCATCATTGCCGCATATTAAGTTCTTTTTGATCCTGCAAGTACTTTAAACTTTTGTGGTCACAGTACAATTCAACAACAACTCCATACAAATAATGCTGCCATATCTTCAAAGCGAATACAACCGCAGCAAGTTCCAGATCATGCGTAGGGTAGTTCCCCTTATGAGGCTTTAACTGGCGAGAGGCGTAAGCCACAACTCTGCCCTGCTGCATCAATACACAACCCAACCCATGCTTACTAGCATCACTAGAGACCACAAATGGTAAGTTGGGATCCGGAATTATCAACACCGGTGCAGATGTAAGCCTTGATTTCAATTCTTGGAAACTACGCTCGCATTCATTATTCCATGCAAACGGTTGATTCTTTCTTGTAAGCTTTGTTAATGGCAAGGCAATTCTCGAAAAATTTTGTATAAATCTCCAGTAATATCCGGCGAGACCCAGACAACTTCTGATCTCGAAGATAGTTTCAGGCCTCTTCCTGTTGAGTACTGCTTCCACTTTTCTAGGATCAACAGCCACACCATCTAAAGAGATGACATGACCCAAAAATTTGACTTCTGTAAGCTAAAACTCGCATTTGCTCAACTTGGCGAACATCTTTTTCTCACGTCGAATTACCAGCACTATTCTCAAATGCTTTTCATGCTCTTCTTTGCTCCTTGAGTATATCAGAATGTCGTCTGTAAAGACTACGACAAACTGATAAGATACTACCGAAAAATGCAATTCATGTAATTCATAAATACAGCAGGTGCATTGGTCAATCCAAACGGCATTACTAAAAATTCATAATGCCCATACCAACTTTGAAAAGCAGTTTTAGGCATATCGTTTGCTTTAACACGCAATTGGTGATATGCTGACCTTAAGTCAATTTTAGAGAAAATACATGATCCAGCCAATTGATCTAACAAATCATCAATTCTAGGGAGTGGATACTTATTTTTTACTGTCATCTTGTTCAATTCTCTGTAATCAATACATAACCTCAAGGTCCTGTCCTTCTTTTTCACAAATAAAACCGGTGCACCCCATGGTGAGACACTGGGTCGTATAAGCCCTTTTTCAAGCAATTCTTCAATCTACTTTTTCAATTCAGCCATTTCACTTGGAGCCATACGATATAGGGCTTTAGATATTGGTCCTGCATCCAGCATGATATCAATTCGAAACTCTACTTCCCTTTCTAGGGGCAAACCACTTATATCATCAGGGAAGACTTCAAGGAATTTCTTTATCTATGCTTATCTCACTTCCACTTGAATGGAAAAGAAGACCATGAATCCCTGACATCCCTTACATAGCCATTTCTCAGCTTAGCTTAAGGAGATAAAATTCAAAGTAGCACGTTCATCTTTAGTCATGGGTGGAGTAGCTATCACTACTTTCTTGTTACCACAGTCTAACAATATATTATTAGCTGTTAACCAGTTCAAACCCATGATCACTTCTATTCCCTTTAATGGTAGGCAAATAAGATCTATAACAAAATCTCTCTGTTTATAACTAATCAGGCAATTTAGACAAACACATGTAGTAACAGAATTCGCACCCGTGGGTGTGGAGACAACTAAGTCATAGGGTAACTTATCAATTTTAAGCCTTAATTGTTTAGCACAGTCAATTGAGATAAATGAATGACTAGCACTAGAATCAAATAATGCTTGTATTGAACACCCATTAGCGTGAATAGTACCTTGAATCATTTCAGGTGATCGACGGGCATCCTCATGCGTCATCGCGAAGACTTTTCCCTGTTGCCTCGGCCGGTCATCCTTTAATCTCTGTGGACAGTCTTGAGCATAATGATTTGGCTTCCCATATTTAAAGCATATGGTTTGACCATAATAACATGGCCTACCCACGATAAGGCATGCTTTTGATTTTAAAGCATTTAAAACATATGATTTTTCGCATTTTGGTCATGCTTGTGACTCAGGTGCTTTGTTATACCCACGATAGTCACCTGCGTTGTATCGCTTATTGTCCCTTTTTCCTTGTGGCTGGAAGTTCTTCCTCTTCCTAGAGGAACTGGCACGGTCGGTGCAATAATGCCTGCTGTAATTCTTGCCAAGGCCATAATTGTTCATGTTCGTTTCAATGACACGACAGGTGTCAGCGGCCTTGTTAAAATCATTAAACTATTTAGCAGCCAGTTTTTCTCTCATCTCTGGCCAGAGTCCTTGTATCAGTTTATCTGCAGACCATCTGTCATCATCCCTGTATTGCAGATATGTGAAGTAACGAGACAGAACTTTGATAGATAATCATCAAAAGTTTCTGTTTCTGATTGTTTCAACATCAAGAATTCTGCCTCTTTCTCATTTCTGGCCGAGCGGGGAAAGTATTTCTCATTAAATTTCTGTTGGAACAACTCCCAAGTAATTTGGGTGCCCCTAGCCATAAGAACCATCTCAGTGTTTTTCCACCACCGGTCAACATCTCCTTCCAGTTTGTATATTGCCATTTGTGCTTTTACTTTGGAAGGGCAGTGCATGATTCTAAATATCTTCTCTAAGCGAATTATCCAATCCTCTGCTTTTTGTACATTAAACTTTCCCTTAAAGGCTGGAGGGTGATGCTTACAGAATTTAGTGACCCAAAATTGTAAATCCTCTAGTTCCTGTTGGGATTCTGTAAGTGCGGTCTCGTTATGATTACTCTCTTCTTTCTCATCATTCCGCTCCTCATTCATTCTATTTTGTCGCTCCCTTGTTTCTCGCAATTCTTCTCTCAAATCTTGAATTGTTCAATGCTGCTCTTCCAAACTGTCCAATATTTGTTGAGCTGGATCAGGTGGAGATCTATGTTCTGGTGTATGACTTCTCTGGAGGCCTCCCCTTAGGATAGCCATTTCTTTTGTCACTATATATAAAAGAGCTTTATTTAATAACACCAATAAACCAATCCTTGAACTCTTACTTTGAATAGATAAGAATTTAAAACATACAGTAGCTTAACACACCTATAGCACCACATCATTGCATAAAACTTAAAATTTTCATATCCATGTTCTTCAAACTAAACATTTATTCACACAAGTTCCCTACATAACTAGTCATGTACATTATGCCAAACAAATTCTTGCATTTTATAAGGAAAATCATACAAATCAAAAGGACCTTCTGGCAAGAATTTCTTCTTCTTTTCTCTCCACATTTCATCATTCGGAAAATAGCACAGCAAAATCCTGATCCACCTACTATCAGGTCCACCAAGGTACCTGAGTTCGCCATCCCACATGACATTAGGTACTCCCATTAGGAACTGCATATTGCAAGTGTGTTGATGCTCAATAGCCCGTTGAAAGTGAGCATCCAAATATACCTTTAGCTCAGGATTGGGGCTGTCTTCATAAGAAGGCTTAACCTCGCTGGACTCTTCCTGTGGTCCATATAAATCATTTCGATTCTCAATACCAGTATTTTCTCCCATAGACGACTTCTCACTGAAATGAGGTTTATCACCTCTGGTTGTCTAAGTGGGGGATGAGGGTTTGACCTCCTAGCTCTTCATTCACGAGGTAATCTATCATATATACTTTCTTCTCATTTAGAGGGCTGGTTAACAGACAGTTCAGACCCTGGCCTGCCACTATTGCTACTAGATATCTGCCTTCTACTACTCATGTTACCTGAGTACACGTCACATTCTAACATCATTCAATGTCATCAATCAAGTATAGCATAACATACAACTTCAATAACAGAGAATCCTAGCCTAACTAATGCCAACATCCGTGCTCTGATACCATAAAAATGCCACACCCCTTTTTGCATGAGATGCTAGTATGGGATTTTTCTAAAAATTTTTAAATTTTTCGGAAAATTCCATCCAGACACCTTATGCAAAAAGGGCTCTGACATAATTATGATATGGTTGTTTTAACTAACAATATCAATGCTTTTGGAGCATTTGAACCTATTCTAGCCTGCTTGAGAATAAATCTACAACTACACATGGTATCACTTATAATAAACACATAATACCCTTATAGATATTTACAACTTTTCACAAATACCCATCAAGCACTTACCAAACCTCCAACTATTCTCCTTCTTTATTCTTCTCTTCTTGGATAAAGCTAGCCCTAGGGTTTGGTTACATTGATTGGGTAAGATTCTTGAGAATCTTAGTAGCATAAACAACTATCATATAATCACATAACATGATACATGCTCATAACTTGTTTGCAATTAGAGTATTATATGCATACCTTATGTGTCACACAACACAACATAACCAAGTCATCATTGCATAAAGGCAATTCTCATGATATCATAACCTTATCATCCACACCATGGCATGTTATCCAAATCATTGCAAGGCAAGTAATCATGCAATAAATACAATGAAATGTAACTAAAACAATAATTGCTAAGCTACATCTTCTCCTTGCTTTTCTAGGTATCTTGATTGTCAAGCCCTTCCTTTCTAATGTCCAATGGTCCTAGATAACATCACATAAAAATTATCAACTCATTAAGACCATTGATCCCATTATTTCTTCCTAACTACTTCTACTTGCTCTCTTTAACCTTAACTTTCCACTTTTATATCCATGGGTTTCAAAATTAATCTAACATGCCTCTCTCTTATAATTTTGCATGTAGATTCCATTTTTAAGCTTAAATAGCCCAAAAGAAGCCTCCTTCCCTATTAATTACGCAAACAGCAACTTAGGAGGCATATTGTACAAAATTTCAATCTTTGTCTTTAATGCTTCCATACTTGGTTTCTCACTTGTATCCTACACAATTTTTCATTTTAAACTCAATGGAAGCATTAAAATCATTAAAAACACATTCCTTCCTCAAGATTAATTTCTTGCAGCACCTCCTCCTAGGGTCTAGGGTTCAAGAAATTCATACAATCATCAACTAACTCAATCCAAGCATCACATAAACAAGATATAAGAATTCTTGACAATTTCCAACCCTTAATGACATGATTAAGCTTTAGTTTATCATTTATCCATCCTTAATCCATTACTAATCATAGATTAGTTAATCACTAATCAAGGTAATTAGAGATTGAAAGAGGTTAAACTAACCATAATCTTGCTCTTACATATGTTCAATATAAGCAAATATTTGCATGTCAATATCAAATAGCTCAATGAACTCATACAATCATGGCAAACAATCATATTAACAATCTTAAGCATTATTAATGTAAGAGTTAGTACAGTTGCTACCTGATATGCTTGGGTTAGACTGGGCTACTTTGCTTTAAACTCCTGAGTCTGGTAGACTCTCCTGATATCTCCCACGTATCTTGACTGCTCTCTTTTTTCCTCCTTTCTTTCTTTTGTCTTTTTCCTTCTCTTTTCTTTCTCTCTCTCTCTTTTCTTTCTTCTCTTTTTGTATGTTTCCTTTCCTTTCTCTTTCCCTTCTCTCCTTTCCTTTCGTTTTCTCTTTCTTTCCTCTTTTCCTCTCTTCTTGGCTGTGAATGCTTCCTCTTGATGGTATTATATATAGCCAAAACTTTAGCTTGGCGAGCAAGCATCTTTACTTACTTGCCACGTATAGGAATTTTTTTAATATACTCCGCCTTCTGGGTTTCACTGATATATGATAATACAACTTTTCACCAAAAACTTTTACTGCATAAATACCACCTCCTTTTTTCTCTTTCATATGGTATACTAATAATACCAATTGGATAATTTCAAGCCTCTCAAATTAATTATTTTCTTTTTCTCCTTTAGTTTCCTTTTAACTTGGAGGCCAAGTAAAAATGCTCTGAAAATTCTTTTTGGGAATCCTCTGATCTCTTGACCAATCCATCAGCATAGGAAATTCCCATAATTCAAGAGGTACTTTACTAATTTTTCTCCCTCTCAAACTTTTCTTGGAAATACCGTTTCGGTACTTCCCTGAGTTTTCCCTTTTCTAAGCTTTCCTGTACTTTTCATCTCTTACAAGCAAACTACTTTGAACTTAAGCCTAAAACCATTTTTATAAATTCACATAATCCTCCAACTATTTTCTCCCATTTTTACTATAATTATCTGAGGCTTCTAGGTATTTTAAATAATTATATTTGACTCAAAATCCTATAATTAGCCAAATATTAATTAACTACTAAAAATCCAATTTCAGGTTATTCTGCTCATTTAACCTCAATCTTGCCACAACTATATTTCAGGGGATTATTTTGCATGTTTCTGTGCCTTGGGCAATTTTTCCTGATATGGGCAAAGTTACGAAAATACCCTTACCTGTTGCCAAAGTGACTTCCTCAACATTACCATCATGTCCTTACTTAATGGCCAAGTACCTTCATCAAAATTACCACCCTATCCTTACTTGGAGACCAAGTTTTGGTTACTTGGTGGCCAAGTAACTCCTTTTCTAGCCTTTTAACCTTTCGGTTACAGGAAGCTATTTCTAACATTTTCTTGAGAACAATTTTATAATTTCCTGCAATTTCTAAGCTATTTATCTTTGCTTTGAAATTAGATATATGAGGCCTCTGGATATTTTAAATAATTATATTTAATTAATTATTTATTAAATATATGAATATTAAATAACTTTTAAAATTCTCATGAAGGTTATTCTTTTCATTTTGACCTAAACCGGGCCTCAATTAATGATTGATGGATTTTTCTCTATCTTTTGGGACTTTGTAAAATTGTCTAATGTTTTGGTCAAACTTTGACCAAAATGCCCTTTGACTTTTCATTAATGACCACAATGCCCTCAAATTTCATAAATGATAATTTGGTACCTCAAATTTCAATATTTCCACTTTAGTCCCATTTTTAAAATGACTCTATGGTCCTTGAATCTCCAAAGTGACACTTTAGTCCCTTACTTTTTCAAGATGACCATTTTTCTGTGTTTGGTAGAATGTCACTTTTACTCTTTCGACCCTTAGTTAATCCTTAGTCACTTGTTTAGCCTTTATATCCAATTATCGAAAACCTAGATATTACATTAAACTCCTACAATGCTAAATATATGATTTGTACTGTTTGAACATGTAAAGCATGCTAATTCATAATATCATGATGATAAATGCATAGAAAGGAAAAGAATACGCATGCTAAAGTAAAGAAAAGGGTCCAACACCCTTAATATTGGTATAAGTTGAGGTAGTGATGAATTTAAGCAAGCCAAGTTTGAATGACTTGATATTTTTTAGATAAATAGTCCACATGACAAGATTTAAAATGAGCTAAAGTTTCTTAATTTGGAGTTATGTGCAAAAAGTTATGGTTATCCAAAAGTAGAAGAAAAATCTGAAAAAATGAAAAATGACCAATTGAACAGTGATTCTTCACAAATTAAACTATATTAATTGGGCAAGAAATTGGACAAATTGGTATCTTTTTTCCCAGTAGAGAATTTCATAGGCTTCATTTAGAGTTTTGAACCACTTAATTTCGATTTTTCTAGAATTAGTTGAGATTTTCCAAAGTTGGCCTAAAAATATAAATTTTTACCAAATGAATAGTAAGTTTGGTAAACTTTGGAATTTCATTTCTTTGGCAAATTTCAAGTTTGGAAAACACTAAAGTGGTTCATTGATGGTCACTAATGAAGGTTAAAAGGGAATAAGTGACGTGGCATAGTATTAACCCTTAATATAATCAAAATATGAAGCCATATGTAGAAATTTTGCAAAGTTAATTTCCCATACAAATCGAACTTCTTAAAAACTATAATACAACCCACAAGTTCAGTACAATATATAAAACTTCGCTCCAAAGCATCATACATATATAACTACATCCCAAAAGACCCAAGAGGATAGGAATCAACCTGTAGGCTATATGAGACATCTAAACTATAAAAGTAAAAACATTACAGGAAAATCTCTCCTTTGAGGCAGAGAGACATTATTTATACAGTTGTTATAGTATGGGCATATCACAAGTAATTGAGTTTATTTGACTGGACATTTTGGAAAATTCTAATCCTTGTCTCTTTAGCATCTCTTGTCTAAGATTGACACTGCTCTAGATTACTCAAGTTATAATCTATGTTAACCTCTAGGATTTCATATCATATTAACATATTTCCTTGTGTTTTATACACTTGTTGATACATTTGTGCATAATTTGGCTTTCATCCTTGTTCATTATGGTTTTACACAGTTTATTCTTTTACAAGGTATATTTTGGTAGAAGAATTAGATTCTTCAAGCTACTTGGAGATGCCTTGAAAGCTTATAAAGATCAAAGATGATGTATAAACACAATAGGGAAATCAAAAGGGAACGAATTCATGCCAAACCATGGGCAAAACACTTTACTTGAGATAAAATAACTCAATTTTTTCAAAGGCAAAATAAGATGCAGCGCACTATATCTTGGTTGTAGCTTAGCTAAAACAAAGGAGAACTGAGCTGCAATACGCAATAACATGGTTGCACCCCAATTAAAACAAGCAAAGTGGGTTGTAGCTCAAAACAGTTTAAGTGCAATGCAGTTTCTGACAGCAAATTGCACAACAACACTAAACCTAAATTTAAGGCTCCAACTTATCTATGGCCATATCATTCAGAATTTCTTTGAAGCATTTAACAGCTTAGGGCTAATAAGGTTTGGTTCCACAAGTGGACATCGAGGTAAGAGTTGAAGATTTGAAAAGATTTGAACTTCTCTTTGCTTTTCTACTCCATTTTCCATTCATTTT
>QFDD01011359.1:0-10261 GCA_006871305.1 Vachellia collinsii
CTTCTTATTCGGGAAGCACAATTAACTTTAACTACTAATAGCTTTAAATCTAATTAACCCTTGATAGCATCGAGATTGATGCAAGCATCATAGGCATATGTTTAAAACATGTAAATGCCTTTAATCGTCCTCAATCACACCCAAACCAAGAAACCTCACCCTTCTGGGGGATAAATCAGAAACAAACAAGCACTATTCATAGAAACAGTGTGCTTGCACCCCCACTTCCCCTTTTTATAATATGTGACAACATTACTACGTTTTGAAATTTTTTGAGCAATATTGAATCCAAAAAAACTTTTGCGGAAGCATTAGTCCTAAACAAAAGCTTTCGAAAAAATTTGCACCTTAGCCTTTTTAATTTATGTATTCTCTTAATAATTACCCAAATATCACAATTACCAATATATGGTATATATACAAGAATATTTAGTTATCTAACAAACCTGTTAGGTGACTAAAGAAAAGGACCAAAGGAACATTTTTAAAGGTGGTTCATGGACCAGACTGGGGAGAGAGTATAATAATATAGACAATAAATAAAAAAGTTATATAAATCTTGTTATTAATAAGTATGTAACGTTAATTAATAAGATAAATATTAATTTGAGTAGAAATAGTTCTCGTTAGCATAGAAATTATTTGAAAATAATTTATACAACTAACTCAAATTGACGTGAGAGTGAGGGGTTTTGTCACAAAGTTATTGGTGACGGCAAGAATTCCAAATAATATGTACGCCTTTATAATTGGTATTTTCAACCATCTTTAAGCAGTTAAGAACACAATATCTTCTTTAATGTTGGCTTCATCTTCAAAAATCTATAAAGTATGTGGGTGAATGAGACAATGATTGTAATAAAAAAGACAAATCATTTGGCCCATATATGCCAAACTCATTAAATTGTTAATTTGCAACGTGTTCCAAGCAGCTTTCAAAATGAATGCCTTAATTTTTTTTTTTTTTTTGGGGTCAAGGTGCAAATCCTTTGGCTTATACCGTTATTTTCTTTCTGCAATGAAGACCATGTAATGATAATATGTTATATTTAATGGTCTTAACATTTTTCCTCTTATTTTAGATGTTTCAAGGTATTTTTGCATCTTTGATATGCATATTTAATAGGTATTTTTGTATCTTAGTCCTCCTTTTGAAAAAGATGAGTCACCTCCACATATTATTCCAAACAGAGGAGGGGGAGCTATTTTCACTTCTTTCCATCCAAATGTAATTGTCCAAGTAACAACTTTTTAGAGCACTTTGTTACGCATGATGAAGAGATATGATTTAGGCGAATCAATTAATTAAAGCTTATAGATTAAAACTTGCATTTTGCTTCTTGGGTTACTATTCATTTAATAAATTTCATATTTTTGGTCAAATTTTGAAAATTTATAACTAATTCTACAAAAAAATCAAATTGGAATGGTCTAAGTCTCCATTTGAAGCTCATTCAATTTTCTATACGAAAAAAAAAATACTCTATTGGCCATTTCCATGCTCGAACAGTACATAATAGCTCGAAAATATATACTATTCAGTTAGTCCTTTTTCCATTTTTCAGACTTTTCCTCTAACTTTGAGATTGCAGACTATGACTTGTTTTAAAGTTTGGAATATATAGCATTTAACTGGAAAATTTTATAAAGTTTAGATCTCATTTGCCCTGTTTTTTTATTTATCTCAACTTTTGAATTTATTAAGGGTGTTGGACCATTTTTCCACTTATGACAAGTAATTTCCTTAAACTAATTGATCATACATCTTACGTTTATGGTTACTTGACATGCTTGAACTGTTCACCCCATCCACATAGTCCACACACACACATGCATTGAAGTTGAGGTATTTCTTAGAGAATTAATACATTATTATACATATACAACTTATAGCAAAGAGATGCTATAGAAATTCATCTATTGCTCTACTTACCCTTCCTCTTCTTGCATTCACTTTCCTCCTGGAAACTTGCACATGGCGGGTTAGTTTTGGGAAGGGTATGATTCAAAGAATCGTAGTAGCAAACATATACCACTCAACATACATGGTATAGCTTGGCAGTCACAATATGCATGTAACTTAACACTTTTACAAATATGACATATTGAAAACTATCATGCGCAACTCATAAAACATATAGGCCTATAACATATTTTACACATAATTATGTTTAAAAATATATGATTTCACATAACGTATAAGCATAAAAACATGTCTATATATGCAAGCACAACTACACATAAAAAATAGGTAAAGCTTGCTACCTTAGCACTTTAATAACTCCCAATTGCTTTCTTTGTTTCCCTTTCTTTCCATACTAAGAGCTTCATTGCCCAAATTTCCATTCTCACTTCCATAATGTCCAATGGCTGTAAATAAACATCACATAAAGTTACCAACTCATTAATATCATTGATAATATCACTTCTTCATAACTACTTTTACTTGCTCCCTTTAACCTTAACTTTGTGCTTTTAAATTCATAGGCTTAAAAATTAATTTAACATGCTTCTCCCTTATAACTTGGCTTGTTGATTCCATTTTTAAGCTCAAATAAATCAAAAGAAAGCCCCTTCCCTTTCAACTACTCAAAACAGCAATATAGGGAGGTTATTGCACAAAATTTCAATCTATCTCTAGTGCTTCTCAACTTAGTTTCTCATTTGTACCCTATACAATTTTTCATTTTAAACTCATTGGATGCATCAAAATTATCAAATTCAAACTCCTCCCTCATGCACTGTTCAGACCAAAAAAACACCAACAAAAAGGAAAAATGTGATTTTCATGATTTATTTCCATATACTTGCTCATTCTTGCTTCTAATCAACTTTCTAACCATTATATACTCAAAATCATTCTTTCATGTACTTAACAGAAATTGAGCAGCACCTCTCCCTTTAGGTTTCATTATCCCAAAATTCAAAACAAACATCAAACAATATCAATCCAACCATCAACAAGCATAATAGCATTAATAGAATAATTGAATTTTGGGACTTACCTCTTCCAATTTGGCTCTTGACACTTTCTCTCTCAAGACACCTCTAGGTCTTGAGCTTCTCTCTTCAAGAACTCCAAAATCACAAGGAAACAAACTGATCAGATGGAAGCTAGAAGGAGATTCATAGCCAACATATATTCCCAAACCTTTTTTAAGGACCCATCTTTGTGCGTTGTGGTGGAGCAATAGGGACAAATACTGCAAATCCAAAAATTCTAAGATGGGAAATATTTGGCTCTTGACCAAAAGCCAATTGTGATGGGGACAATTTATGATAACTTATTGGCCTGATGCTTATAATTGCTGCTGCATGTAAAATTGCATGTCCCCAAGCTGAAATGGGAAGTTTTGTTCTCAAAAGCATTGGTCTAGCTATCAATTGGAGGTGCTTAATGAATGATTCTGCTAAACCATTTTGTGTGTGAACATGAGCAACAGATTTTTCTATTGTTATTCCAGTTGCCATGCAATAATCATTGAAATTTTGAGATGAAAATTTCACTCGCATTATCAAGACGAATTGTCTTAATTGCATGGTCTGGAAACTGTGCTCTCCATCGAATTATTTTAGCGAGTAATCTAGCAAAAACTAAATTACGTGATGATAACAAGGATACATGTGACCATCTTGTAGATGAATCTATCAAAACCATGAAATATCTAAATGGTCCACATGGTAGATGAATAGGTCCACATATGTCTCCTTGTATACGCTCTAGAAATGCAGGGGATTCAACCCCAACTTTTGTTAACGAAGGCCTTGTAATTAGTTTTCCTTAAGAACAAGCAGCACATGGAAAATCCTTAAATTAAAGAATCTTCTGGCTCTTCAATGGATGTCCATGAGAGTTTTCAATAATTCTTCGCATTATAGTTGACTTGGGATGGCCTAACCGGTCATGCCAAATAATAAATGTATTTTTATCAGCAAGCTTCTGGCTTACCATAATATTTGCCTCAATTGTATTAATACTTGTATAGTACAAACCAGAAGATAATGCAGGCAATTTATCCAGCACACATTTCTTTCCATGTCTATCAATTGTAATAATTAGATATTCAACATTTTTCTCATTTATAGTCTCAATGTGATACCCATTTTGACGAATATCTTTAAAGCTCAACAAATTTCTTCGAGACTTAGAAGAATATAAAGCATCATCAATTACAAATTTTGTCCCTTTGGGTAATATTATGATTGCTCTTCCGGAGCCTTCAATTAATTTTGCATTACCCACTATAGTATTGATGCTTGCATTTCTTATAATTAGATGAGAAAAATATCTTTTGTCTTTAAGTATAGTGTGTGTTGTTGCACTGTCTATGAGGCATGTATCTTTATTCTTATGCACAATAGGAGGAATGAGTATATCCATATTCTTCATCAAAATAAAGAAAATGAATTAAAATATATTCTTAATAAAAACTAAAATATGCCATAAGCAATTATTATTTGTAAAACTATATGATATAAAACACATAAAATATAATCCAAAACATTATCAAACCAAACCCCATTTAATTATTACTTTCAAAGAAATCTGCCACATCCAGATGTGTCATGGGCTCAAGGTCATTAAAAGCATCTATCTCATCATCACCATCATTTTTGTATGCAAACTTTGGCTTCCTTTTCATTGAGGCTTGATAAAGTTTGGCTAGATGCTCTGGCGTACGACAGGTACATGACCAATATCCCTTCATACAACATTGATAACATTTATTTTCCACAGTTTTGGAAGGGCCACCCATATCCTTTTTCTGCCCTTCATTATTTTTCTTTTTGTGGTAGACATTGGGATTAAAATTGTGACTCCCATCACCATGATAACGGTAATTGCTATGGCCTCTACCACGTCCATGACCGCGACCACAACCGCGACCGCGGTAATTATCACGTGCAGCCACATTCACTTCAAGGAATGAGGTGGACCCAGTAGGGCAGATCTCATGATTTTTCATCAATAATTCATTATTCTACTTAGCCACAAGTATACATGAAATTAATTCAGAATACCTTTTAAAACCCTTTTCACGATATTGCTGTTGCAGGAGCACGTTTGAAGCGTGAAAGGTTGAAAAGGTTTTTTCTAATAAGTCCTCATTAGTGATTTTTTCACCACATAATTTTAGTTGGGAACTTATTTTGAAAATTGCTGAATTATATTCACTCACAGTTTTAAAATCATGTAGCCTTAAGTGGATCCATTCATAACGAGCTTTAGGCAAAATCACGGTTTTCTGGTGATCATACCTTTCTTTCAGATTATTCCATAGCTCTAATGGATCTTTCATTGTTAAATATTCAGCTTTCAACGCTTCGTGGATATGGTGGCGTAGAAATATCATAGCCTTGGCCTTATTTTGGCCAGTCACTTCTTTTTCAGGTAAAATGGTATCTCTCAAACCATTTGCATTTAGGTGGATTTCTGAGTCTAACACCCAGGATAAGTAATTCTTTCCGCTAATATTGAGAGCGGTAAATTCAAGTTTGGTAAGATTTTCCATGGTTTCAACTAGAAAAAAAAAACAGTAGCAACAAGAATTAAAATTTATAATAGAACAACATATGTAATAGAGCACTCTATCAATAATCTATCTATATAGTACTAATAGAACAATATTAAGGCATAAATATTGATGTGGTGAGTGAACAATATTCATTGTAAATATATACATGTGTCTCATATTTATGTTGTTTAAAAATTGGCCCATAAGAGGAGTTAGGGGAGTGTTCAAGTATTGACGAGGCCAATGTGAAAAGTTTATAGGTGAGGTCATAGGTTTTTATAAGTCTCCAATTCCATCACATAAGGTCACACCCCCTTGTCCCATTATGTATCATTTGTCATTAGATCATAAATGCATCCCCAACCGTTTTTATTTATTTATTTATTTTTAATAGGGTTATAGGGAAGATGACTTTAGAATTGACTTTAAGAGGGAGGATGACTTTAGAATTGACTTTAAGAGGGAGGTTATGGAAGCTAAATAAATTACTATAAGATATTTATATAAAATCATTTTTACCCAAAT
Source organism: Vachellia collinsii (assembly GCA_006871305.1). Classification (NCBI taxonomy): domain Eukaryota; kingdom Viridiplantae; phylum Streptophyta; class Magnoliopsida; order Fabales; family Fabaceae; genus Vachellia; species Vachellia collinsii. Next base: position 6,042 of record QFDD01011359.1, read on the forward strand.
TAATTTATCTCACTTATAATCTGATATATATAATTAATAATCTAATTATACACATAAGTATTTTTAAAAGATCATATAATAAATACTATAATTAAATAATTGATTTAGCTACATTAATCTTCCTAAATTAGTCAAATAGATCTTATATTAAAGATGAAGATATTATTATAATTATCAATTCAGGCAGGCTATATATGAGAAAAGAAACATCCCATGCTCTAACAAACCTATAAGGTTAGTAATAAAAGGGACCAAAAAAACCTGAAAAATGCTTTAATTTAGACACAAAATTAGGGAATGTAATTTATTTAGTAAATGACAAAAGTTATCTAAAACTTGTAATTAATCAGCAAATTTTTCATGTTAATTAATAAGATAAATATAATTTCAGTTAAAATGCTTCTCCTTATAGCATATACTCCCACCAGTATTTAATATAATATCCATTTTAATAATAATAAAATTGTATTACAAAATATATATTATATTAAAAGTTGAAGGAAGTATAAAATATCTGAAAACTGTAATAAAAGTAAGAAAGTTGAAGATGAAAAGAGAGAGAAGAAGCAAGAAGAAATTGAGAGTGAGAGAGGTAATTCTTAATCGTTTCATTCACTGGTGTGTGCATGTCTATATAACCATCATGCGGGTCCCATGAATGAATTAAATGCTATGCATGCGGAAGGATCTCACAGGATTGCACACGTTACATTTCTTTTACCCTGGGATCCCACAACTTAATTTCTATTGAACATCCACACCTTATTGACATTTTACAATAAAAACAATTTAAACAGTCAACTCGAATTGGCGTGAGTACAAGGGTTTTTGTCACTTAGTTAGTCAAGTCCAGACTTTGTCTCAGTAGATTAGGATTGTGTGCTTGATACTTTACAGGGAGAATCCTAAATAAATTTAGTGGAAATACATAAATTTTACTTTAGGCCTACACTTTTATCAAATTCTTAATAAGGCCTATAGGTCTTATTCTGTATTTTTGGATTTCATGTTGTTACAAATACACCCTCTTCATTTTTCTCTTATTTTTTTTTGCCTAACCATTTTTCTCCTTACTATTTTTTCGATAAAATCTTTCCTCCTTACTTCATGCATTCCCTTTATTTTTTAATTTTCTAGAAAAGTGTGCATAGGATAATTATTCTTTGCCATAATAATTACTAAAATGTTCAAATGCTTTTGTTGCTCACTTGTATATTAAAAATAACAAAATAAATAAAAATTGAATAAAATAGTAAGAAAATTTAGAACAAAATAAAAAAATTCAAAAACAAAATAGCAATATACTAATTGTCGCTCAAAAAAACAATTTGTTAAACCCTTCATAGCAATTTTTTTACGCAAAAATTTAGAACAAAATAGCAATTTATAAGTTAGGGTTAAAAGAGAAATTATCAAAATATATTCTCAATATTGTTGAAAGTTAAATTAAAATTAAAAGTTGATATTGAGATGTAGATTTTGGCATTAGGATGAAGAGAATTTGTAATTAAAAAATTGTCACATACATACCTTTAAGTTTTATTTTTAGTGACAAATGGGTATTATGGTCTTTTAACAATATTGAAAAATCCCTACTAAGGTTTATAGGCCTCATTAGATATTTGATAAAAATGTAGGTCTAAATAAGAATTTTTACATTTGCACTGGATTTAATAAGGATTTTCCCTACTTTATAACTTATCATAAGAAAAAAAATAATTTTTTGACAAGAAGGGGAAATATTAAAACCAGAATAAGAGATGCAAAAATATTATAAATTTTTTACTTCTTTTATTATTGATGTAACATGTATAAAGATACTTAATAAATTAAAGATTTTATACATTGAGGGATAAATTATTTGATGTAATTATGTTAATGTAATTTTTACCAAAAATATTAATTTTAGTATCTTTAAATTACTAAGGCCGGCCAAATACTGGGATGGCAATTGGCTACTCTATTATTTTTCTTTGATCCTTTGGACAAATATCAATACTGACAGCTGTTGGCAAAAAAAAAAAATCAATTCTGACGGCTGGCAACATGTGTGGCAAATCCAATAACAGTTCATATCAACAGCATAGAACGGAAAACCAGACTAAGAACGGTCCTTGGTCCGATTGGCTAATTAAATTTAAATCAGAAATCGGGTTGACTGGTCCAATCTGGTCAAACCGGTGGGTTGGGAGGATTAAACAGTTTGCTTCTTTTTTTAAAAAAAAAAAAATTAAAAGCTGAAAACACCAAAATAAAATGAAACTGGAATAAGAAAATGTGTTTCATTAATTTTTTTAAAAAAATATGTTAGTGAAACTAGCCTTTAATTCTCTATTTTCTATTTAAACAAATTTAATCATAAGGAAATAAGATAAAATTAATTTATTTTATCCCAATTGTTTTTATTATTCATATTTAATTAAACTTTAAAAATTTAAAATATGGTAAAATAAATAATATTCTAGGGTTTATCTATTAATTTTTATAAAATAAAATATAATATACTAAATTCTATTATTTTAATATAGGCAGTTAGACTTCATATTGACCTTAATCTGATATACCAACCTTTGAACAACTGTCTCACTTGGCTCAATACTTGATCCAATTTTTGGAACCTTGATCAAAATCAAACTCTTTATTCTGTTAGTGTATATAAATAAATAAATCCAATGAGGCATAATAACATATTCAGTTATAAGATTTCATTTTCATCCCTTACTTTAACTAATTTTAAAAAAATGTTTTAATCCTTTAACCCTAATGCTACTGGTAATAAAAATGCTGATAGTGATATTTTAAATAGGAAAAATTAGTCTTTTTCTCCCTCAAATTTTGACTCAATTGTGACTCAATCTTTAAACTTTGATTCGGTGTAATTTAGACCTTATAATTTTAACTTGGTTGTAACTAAATTATTGAATTTAGACTCACTGCAATTTAGTCCTCATAGTTTTAACTATTTTATAATTTAGTCTTTATATTTTAGAAAATAAATCATATGTATAATAAAACGTCAGAAGTTAAATTATAAAATTCTTAAAAACGATAGAGATTGAGTTGCAGAGAGTCTAAGTTTATGGGCTAATTTACAACCGAGTTAAAACTATAAGGATTAAATTGCATCGAATCAAAATTTAAAAATTGAGTTACAACCAGATCAAAAGTTTAAAGACCAAAAGATTAATTTTCCCCTTTTAAATATTAATAAAACATTCCCATATAATGACATATTAATTTTTTTTGTATAACTATAGTACTAAAAAATACATATTGAGGAGTTGATCTTCGTCTTAATGTAACATCTATTTTAATTTTTCATCAATTTTTTTCTAAATTACCTATATTGATTCTCCTTAAACAATAATAATCAATTGAGAGAGGGGAGAGAATTAAGGAAGATAATTAGGGAGTTTTAGAGAGAGAGAAACATAACATTAGCTTAACTAATATTCTTCATACAATCAAAGTAGATAAATAGGTATTCGGTTGATGCCAGAAAGAGGGAGTATCCAAAGGAATTAAAAGACCAAACTAAAATATTCAACAAAATTAAAGTAATTTAAGGTGTGAACCATGACTTCCGACCAAAGAACTAGCTAGGCTATTATATATACATGTGTGTGTGTGTGTGTTTCCTATAACCAAAACGCTAATCTCATTTCCGATAGCAGGAGCTAGTAAGCTATGTCCAGCCAGCTTCGAGTGCTTAGTGCTCTTGATGTTGCCAAGACACAATGGTACCACTTCACAGCCATCGTAATTGCTGGCATGGGCTTCTTCACTGACGCCTATGATCTCTTCTGTTTACCAAACGTCACCAACTTGCTCGGACGTATCTATTACACCCATGACCGATCGCCGACTCCCGGAACGCTCCCTCCCGGCGTGAATTCCGCCGTCAACAGCGTTGCCTTAATGGGCACCTTAATGGGTCAGCTTTTCTTCGGCTGGCTGGGTGATAGAATGGGCAGAAAAAAGGCGTATGGTGTAACCCTTGTTCTCATGGTTGTCTCCTCTCTCGCCTCCGGCCTCTCTTTCGGTAAATCCGCAAAAGGGGTCATCTCCACTCTTTGCTTCTTCCGCTTCTGGCTCGGATTCGGCATCGGCGGCGACTACCCTCTCTCCGCCACCATCATGTCGGAATACGCCAACAAAAGGACCCGTGGTGCTTTCATCGCTGCGGTTTTCGCCATGCAAGGCATCGGTATCCTGTTCGG
>QFDD01011360.1:0-11530 GCA_006871305.1 Vachellia collinsii
ACTTCCTGCAATTAATACAGATTTTAACTGGATAATTACAATGTGCAAAAATGGCAGGTAATTGTTCCAAAAAATTTTTGGGGCCAACGTTATTTATGAGAATGCATTTTTCTTTTATTTATGTTTGATGTTACTAGCTGATAATCATATGTTAATCCTTTAATTAATGGTATAACAGGTTGACAATGGGGAGTTTTCTTCTGTCCACATGGACACTGTTGTTGCTATGCAAACACGTGAAGGGATGATTTTTTACGCAGTTCCATTATGAGAATGCTACAGCATGTAGTGTTTTAATATAGCTGGTGAAAACTTGAAAATGAGCTCATAAAAATTCTGATGATATTGGGGTTAACTAATTTGCGCCAAAATTGTTTTACTATATTTTTATTTTGTTGGGACTTTTCCCCCTCTTTTACTTGAGAAGATGCTCTGCAGATCCATTTATAATCATGGGCCTATTGTTGTGCTTATTAGAATCCCATTTATGCAGTGTTTACTCAGGCACAGTGGCTGGAGCTCGAGAGTTTGTTTTCAGTGTTATACCTCCATTTCAATCTCATGATTGGTTCAATGCAACAAGTATTCCCATATCACATGATTTATTTTTACAATTGTTAATTTTTGAACGTGATTGTAATATTAGATAAATGTATCAATTGTATACCATGAACAAGTGGTGAATCTATCATATCAAATTAATTTATTCTTGAATTCAATAGATTTATCAAATCAACCCGCGCAATGCGCGGGGAAGTAATCGCTAGTGCAATATATAATAAAGCTTGCCAAATCAATACGCATCACATCGATGTGAACTAAAATGTTATAGTAACTACAAAACGTAGATACGGTTTCTCAAAAAAGAAAAATTAAAATTGATGATGTAAGTCATCAATTTTTAAATGTTTTTGTGCCATCACATCAATTTTAAATTCTAGTAAAAATACATATTGTTTGAAAAATAGATGTGAACTCCGAAGTGAGTGTGTGTGTATTTCTATATACACATGTAATAAGTGAGTCCTATATTATGTTACTTTCAATAAATTTCGCCAATGAAGGTTTGCCTTTAGAGTGGGAAAACGAAGACTTTGATTTAGCGAGCCAAAGAAAAAATTTATATTTTAAAATTGTGCTTGGTATATCACAAAAATAAATAAAATAAGATGTGCATGGATCATGTGCAACACTCTTTTTTATATATCACTTGAATAAAAAGGATCTTCTAGAAACTTTTTGTGGTCCTACATGTAAGTGATTTTGCAAAGAGTCGGTAGAATTAAATTCTTTTTCACAATTGCCCTTATTTATTGTATTATAGAAATATGTCATGTAAGAAAAAAACATAAAAGTAATTAAGAAGCATTTACTTTGATTGAAAGGTAATATTAGAAAATAGTAATAATGTTTTTAATATTTTAATGATACGAACTACTTTTCTTAATTATTATGAAGTGATTATAAGTTGTTGGTAAAAAACATTATAAGTATGTAAATTTTAATAAGGACCAATCCTTATTACTTTAGAGTGATGTGAATTTTTCATAAATCTTGGAACAGAAATATAACAACTATAATTGTATATAAATGCTGATATGTATGTAAATCTTGACAGGTCGCGGCCTTGCTACTCCCCACCAGGCCTTACTAAAGAAGATATGGTTGTTGTGACAATCAAGAATTTTATATTCAAATTTTGACTTAGTGGCACAAATTATTGTAAAATATATGTGTGTGTGTGTGTGTGTGTAAGACACCTTAATAATTTTTTTTAGCTTGAAGTTAGGACAAGTTAATCATTTGAGTTCTTTTCGACGAGCAATTAGGCAGCAAATCATGTGCTCACAGGTCGCATAGTCCTTCGCAGCTTGTTCGATTTTTTTATTTTTTTTATTTTGGGATATGGTTCGAAGTTAATTCTATCTCAATGTCAAATTAATTAATTGATGGATCAACTAATGACTTAATTTTTTTTATTTCCAGAAAGCAACAATATGATTTTTGCGATAGTATTTCCATAGAACATCAAATATGAAATATAATACTCCTTCAGCTCTTAATGTATGACATAATTAAGACGCTGGTTTTAGTTCAAAATATAGTATATATTTCTAATTTTTATCAATGTTTTTCAAATTATCTCTATTAATACCCATTCAACAATAAATAATATATATCAAAAACCAGAAGTAATATTAACTTACTTAATTAATATTATTAACATAATCAAATTATGTAAATATGTCCTATATATGTATATAGAAAGGCAGCGAGTACATGATTTTGATTTTAATGTCTCAAATCCAATATTTAACCTTATCACATTCGTTGAAACTTGAAAGTCTCTCTATCTCTCTCTATATATATATAATCATGTTTAATTTAAAATTTACTTGTTAAATGAATGGTTTATTGATAAAATATAGATATATTTACTAATCTTATATTATCATATCGAGGTAGTATGACAAATAACTCCTGCTAGGATGAGCAAGTGTAGGGCCACGACTGATTCACGTTTTGATATATTTTATTACTCAATATATTAATTTAATTGATATAATAGTTGTAAATCACATCACATGGGTTACAACAGCGAGGGATGATTTTTCTACCTACCTAATGCATTAAATACCACGCGCAATCAGAATGACATAAGCAAAATTTATGTAGTTGACATCATTCAAATTCATTAAATATCAAATATTAATCCTTTCTATCTTTTATTAAATATAAGCAATAACAACCTAAATTACCCAAAATAAATTAATGATTAGAATTAGCTAAAAACAATATGTATGAGATATATTCCATCTGATTTACAATATGAGTTATTTTAACAAATTTATTAGAAACTTATTATATTTATCTTAAATTGAAGTGTTTTTTTAACTTTACCATTATTAAATAATAATATGATTTTTGAGACCATGTAATTCTATTTGTAGTTGCTTGCTCTCTCTGCAAGACTGCAACCCTTCAATCTTCTTATAATTTTATTTATAAATTATTTTTAATATATTTTATGAAACATGTGAGTTGCATCACATACTTTATAACAGTCAGGGATGACTTTTCTGTCCATCCAATGGATTAAATGCCACGCACAATTAATGACATATGCAAAATTTACATAGTTGACGTCACTCAAATTCATTGAATATTAAATATTACTCCCTTCTATCTTTTCACAATCAAAGGATAGAAAAATGCGCCCAGTTGAGACTTGGGTTAAAATGATATAATTCATGTTAAAGTATCGATATGTTAACCCATTTTATCAACTTTGGGTTTTTAAAAATTTTCTTATTTTGTTGGGTTGTTGAACATGTCATTTGAGCCATCCTTGTAGCTAAAGTCAATACCCAAGATTCAAGATTAAAGGTGTGCATGGATCATATTAGAAAAGTAATTAAGATACATTTACTTTGATTGAAAGGTAATATTAGAAAATAGTACTAATGTTTTTAATATTTTAATGATACGAACTACTTTTCTTAATTATTATGAAGTAATTATAAGTTGTTGGTAAAAAAAGTTATAAGTGACCTATAATGAGGACCAATCCTTATTACTTTATATTGATGTGAATTTTTCATAAATCTTGGAACAGAAATATATAACACAACTATAATTATATATAAATGCCGATATATAAATCTAGAGACTTCGTGGCCTTGCTACTCCCCCCATCTATAACTGCTTTTTATTGAATATTGTATACATGGGCTTACTAAAGATTAAAGAAAATATGGTTGTTGTGACAGTCAAGAATTTTGTATTCAAATTTTGACTTAGTGGCACAAATTATTGTAAAAATAATATACATACATACATATATATATATATATATATGACACCCTTATCATTTGATTTCTTTTTGACGCGAAATTAGGCAGCAAATCATGTGCTCACAGGTTGCATATATAGTCCCTCGCAGCTTGTTACATTTTTTTTGGGATACAGTTCGAATTCAACCCTATCTCAAAGTAAAATCAATGGATTGATTGATCAACTAATTACTTAATTTTTTATTTCCAGAAAGCAACACTACGATTGTTGCGATAGTGTTTCCATATAACATTGACTTTGAAATATAATAGTCTATCCATTCTTCTATTCTTAATGTATGACTTAATTATGAAGTTGACTTTACTTCAAAATATAAATCTTTATTTCTAATTTTTAACAAATTTTCCCAAATTACCTCTATTAATCCTCATTCAACGGTAATCAAGTAAGAGAGGAGGGAGTTGATTAAGAAATATGACTAGGGTGTTTTATGGGGAAAAACATGTTATACTACCTTTGGTTTTTGACATAAGAACCAATTAACTTTTTTTAGAGAGATTAAGAAAGTTAATTAATTGATATATTTGTAATTTTTCACCAAAATAATTTGCTTTAGTTATAAATTGATATATAATCTAACAATACATGTAATTATTTCAGAGTGCATATTATAATTAAATAATTTATTTAACTTTTTTTAATCTTTCAAAAAGTTAACTGACTTTGTATTAATAACCAAAGGTAATACTAACTAATTGAAATAATATCCTTAATATAATTAAAGTAGGTAAACATGTCCTACATTTAAAAAGGCAGCGAGCACATGATTTTGATTTTAATGTCTCAAATCCAATATTTAACCTTTTCACATTCGTTGAAACTTGAAACTCACTATCTCTCTCTCTCTCTCTAAATCTCAAATCTCTCTTCCTGTATAAATACTCACTGGACCGTGTCGCTTGCGACCCGTGTGATTAGTGTTGGAGTGTAACTAGCTTGAACAAGGTACGTAGTTAAAAATGTTGTCTGGTATTTTAGGCCGCAATAAGGAGAAACAGATCCAAGGGATTGTGGTGGTAGTGAAGAAGAAAAACTCTTTTGATTTCACTGACGTTGGGAGGTCTCTGTTTGATAATGCTAGTGAGATTCTGGGACAAGGTGTCTCTATTTGCTTGATCAGTGCTTCCAAATTTGACAAAGGTTAGTCTTTTTACCGCGTTTGGATCCAAGAGATGTTATGAGCCCCACATTGAAGAGCTCACACATTAAAAAAAAAAAAAATTGTGCGAAATCGTCTCTTTAATTTCCATCTGGCATCTCTGCTCCTCTTCCACTGTAACTTCTTTTCTCTCTGAGTTATTGATCTTCATCTTCCTCTGTCTTTTCTTCTTCCATATTTTGAGTGGTCTATATTTTGTAGTCAATTATATATCTACTTGTAAGTTCCGTAACTTTGTGGCTTTTCATTGACCATTAAGAGTAAGATTTTACAATAATTGTTAGGAGTCTTACATTGATTTATAAGTTTATTGAGGGATTCTCTCACCCAACATATTAACCTTTTTACGATTGGCTCTCTCTTTGAATTAATGCTTGTAATAAAGAAAAAGAAGCATCAATCTAACAAGAAAACATGCTTTTAAGAGAAAATATGCACGAGCCCACATAATTTTTCATGAGCTAGCATTATTGTTATTGTGAAATGAGTTAATTTTTTGTGTTTTTTCTTGTACAACGAAACATAATGAGAGAAAATATTTTCTCTCTTTACCTTTTTCTTCCCTCTCTGATCTCATTGCTCAGGTAGAGTCAGCTTCCATTTTCTCTTCATCCAAAACAAGGACTTATTCTTTTCTCGGAATATCTTCTCCAACCTTCATTCTATAGAAAGACAAAGACACAAAGGTTGATAATAAAGCATTAATTAAAGTTAAGTTTGGAACCTATTTTGAAAACGTGCTATGTGGTCTTAAAATTTTGCTAGGTTCGCAGAGTTAAGCTACCAATGAAGTACGGATGCATCTATTAATTTTTTACAGAGTAAATTACATAAAACTGCCCTAAGCTTTGAGTCAATTATATGTAACCTCAACGTTGACATTTCAAGATTTAAATTTATTATAGAAGGTTATATGCAACTAATTTAAACTTCATGAGAGTTTTATAAAAACATTAAGTTAAATAGGATGGCATGAGCCTTTATTGGCATGAGCCCTTAATGCCAAAGGAGTCCATGAAAAACAAACAACAGATTTACTTGACCAAATTTAAACTTTGAAATGTTGGAGGTTATATGTTCTATGTTAAACAATTTCATTATTTTTTTCCATTATTTTTCTACATCCTACTCCAAATGCTGGGTGCATGCTTCTAGTCCCATTTTTAATGTAATTCACACTCTAAACAGGGAATTATATTTAGAAATGGAGGAGTATATATACATAATTCAAGATTGAGTTAAGATATTGAAGGACAAATTTCATTTGTTTATTATAAATTTTGCTTTCAGCTACAGTGGTCTTAAATTATCAAAATATGTATATTGACCCGGACTTATTAGTTGCACCATAATATTAAATCACCCCATGGACAAACTTCAAATAGAGCGTTAAATGTGTGTGTGTATGTGTGTGTGAACATATACAGTTACTATAACACCCCTCTATTGTTTATTAATTAGGAGAACTTAATAATGTAACCTCATTTTTAATTAGGTGCTTCTAGTTTTCCCCTTTTTATGGGGTCCTATAATTTTCTCAATTATAGTTTTAGTCTTTAAACTCATAATTTTTTAAATGTGTATGAGAAATCACGTTAGTAGCTTATTATGACATGGCTCTCATTCAGTATACATCTAGATTAATTTTGTCAAATGGATCCAAGAAATAAAATTAAAATCAACTTACTTCATATAGCTTAGTCACATAGACTTCAGCTCTATTTGACTTATTATGAATACAAGAACTAATGCCTATAATCAAGAAAACTATAAGACCCGATAAAAAAAATAAAATAAAAGGACCTAATCTAAAATCAGGCGAGACTATAAGGATTCACGAATTAATTTTTCCTTATAATTATAGCATCTATATAATCAATATGAAGGTTGTCGATAGATGGTTCAAAAACTTGTACTTTTGCAGAAAGGGGGGCCAAAGGGAAAATTGGAAAGCCTGCATATGTGGAAAACTGGATTACTAAGTCCCCAAGTCTGACTGCTGAGAAAATTGAATACAAAGTACACTTTGAGTGGGAAGAAGAAGTGGGGATTCCAGGAGCATTTATGATCAAGAATAAGCATCCCAATGAGTTCTTCCTCATAAGTTTGACGCTCAAAAATGTTCCACTCATCAGTGAAAGTGAAATGCACTTCCCCTGCAACTCTTGGGTTTACCCCACAAATCGATACAAAGATGGTCGCATTTTCTTTCGCAACAAGGTAATCCTGGTTCCGCTTAATTAAATTGAGCTTGAAGTAGAATGCTCATATTTATATATTGATCTGCTAAAATATATCTGATAAGAAACTAAGTTTGTGCAATGTGTTGCAGACCTATCTTCCGGATAAAACACCAGAACCACTTCGAAGGTACAGAGAGGAAGAATTATCCAAATTAAGAGGAGATGGAATTGGAAATAGGGAGCTTCAAGAACATGACAGGGTCTATGATTATGCCACTTACAATAACTTGAACAATCCGAAAAAGTATGACCGTCCGATTCTTGGAGGAGCCACTGGAGGGGAAGTTAAATATCCTTACCCTCGTAGAGGACGTACTGGAAGATCCTTAGTACAGTCAGGTTAGCTAGCCAACAAATGTGGAATGATTTTTATGTGCTAGTTATAAAAATCGCCATTCTTATGATTGACCTATTACTACCATATGATTTTACTGATCCAGATTACGAGAGCAGAGTGAAGTTTTTGGGATCAAATTATGTTCCAAGAGACGAAGAGTTTTCTCCATTGAAGAATGCAGACTTCGTTACTTTTGGATTCAAATCTGTGACTAAGATTCTTGTTAGACCTTCTTTGACAGCTCGTTTTTCTGAAGAGTTTGGTAGCTTTGATGAGGTTCTTGATCTCTACGAAGGTGGATTTAAGTTGCCAAAGGCCTTACTTATGGCCGTAAGTAGCTTTATTCCAATGCAAAAATTGAAGGAAGTTTTCCGAATTGATGGAGAAGAGTTGCTCAGATTTCAAAAGCCTCAGGTGATTAAAGGTATGCCCCACACAAACACACGTATGAATTAGTGAAAATTAGTAGCACGTAGAAAGATAATGGTTGAAGAGAGTTTATCTAACGATTTTATCATATTTCAAGGGCGCTAAATATATTATATTATTGATGGATTTGTTGCAGATAATAAAAATGCATGGATGAAGGATGAAGAATTCACAAGAGAAATGCTTGCTGGTGTAAATCCCGTCAAAATTTGCTGTCTCCAGGTATGCCTAATTACTTGTAGTCATCGTTAGATGGTACAATATGCAAAATAAGCAAAATGGGGTTTTTTTCAGATAATCAAAATTTGCTTGAAAGTCAAATTTGTGCGCCAGTATATGTCAAGAATATTAGATTTTAGAATTAGGTATATATTGAGTGTAATGTTATAAAACTTCCTTTAACATTGTATAACCCCAATTGTTTCTCTAACTAATCAATGTGGGACTCGTGTCGTAAGCCAATTAAGGTTTACAATGGAGAATTCCATTTCAGAATTATATGTCATTTGTGTGCAATTATATGTCAAGCATATTAAATTTTAGAATTACGTATTATTGAGGTTATTTTTCCTTAAGATTATATAACTTCAATTCTTTCTCTGAGTAATAAATGCTGGACTTTTGTGGGACTCTTGTCCTCTGATAAAATATCTATCAATGATTACCATAACCTTGAGAGGGAATTAACGTTTACAATGGAGACTACCATTTCTTTTGTGTATGTCTGTTTCTTTGCAGGATTGGCCTATTAAAAGCAAGGTAGATGGTACTCTCTGCAAAATAAGTGAAGATGTCCTCCAGAAAAACATAGAAGGGCTATCTGTAAAAGAGGTAATCCAATCTAAAAACTGTTCTTTATTCTTCCAAAAGAGTATACTTGCTTCAGAATTCATGGACAATGTTTCTGCATTTGATTCATCAGGCAATGAAGGAGAAAAAAATATTTATACTGGATTACTATGACGATTTCATTCAATATTTGAGGCTTATAAACACAACTGCTGCTAAAATGATATAAGTTCTAAAGTTCACCCAAGAACTTATGCTACTAGGACAATTCTTTTCTTGAAGAATGATGGCACTTTAAAACCACTAGCAATTGAACTACGTTTGCCCCAAGAGGATCATTCTGATGGGACTCCTCCTCAAGTATACTTGCCTGCTGAGCAAGGCGTGGAGAAATGGATTTGGATGTTGGCTAAAGCCTACGTTGTGGTGAACGACTCCAATTATCATCAACTTATTAGCCATTGGTATTTATGTATTTTTTCCCCACAGTATTATTGCATGTTTTCTCCTTTAATTTCCATAGGTGACTATTAATATTTTCCACAGGTTACAGACTCATGCTGTGGTTGAGCCTTTCGTCATTGCAACAAATCGACAGCTTAGTAGGATTCATCCTGTTTACAAACTTCTAGCTCCGCACTTCGTTGATACTATGAAGATAAATGCACTTGCTCGACAATCTCTTGTTAATGCAAATGGCATTATAGAGTCGACATTTCTCCCGGGACGATATTCTATGGAGCTTTCATCTATGGCTTACAAGGATTGGGTTTTTACAGATCAAGCACTGCCAGTTGATCTTCTTAACAGGTAGTAAATATCTCTAAAACAAGTCATTACCAATCAGTAATTTTGAAATAAGATGAAATAAAAAAAACACTCCTTGCCTCTATATTGTATCATAAGATATACAATATTAGTTATGTATGCTATTTTCTTGCTTGGCTTAGGAGAATGGCAACTGACAATCCAAATTCTCCTCACGGCCTTAATCTTGCGATTAAGGATTACCCTTATGCTGTTGATGGACTAGATATATGGTTTGCTATCAAGACTTGGGTCCAAGAATACTGCTACTTTTATTATGAGTCAGATGACACAGTTCAACAAGACAGAGAACTTCAAGCTTGGTGGAAAGAACTCGTTCAGGTTGGTCATGGTGACAAGAAAGATGATCAAAAGTGGCCTCAGATGAAAAATCGTAAAGATCTCATAGAATCCTGCACGATTCTTGTAACATCCCAAAATTTTACTTATTTGATATAAACTGTAAATTATGCTTTGGGAAGCCAATTACAATATTTTGGATAAGTATGAATAAAGTTTTGGGACAAAAGTTGCTTAAGCGAATAATTTTATTTTTAAGGAATTTTGAGAAAAATAGGTATAGTGTCCAGAACTTTATTAGAAAAATTATTATATACGTAGAGGGTCAAATTCAAGAAAGAGTTACTTATTGGAGTATCTTATAGCATATTGTAAAAGGAAAGGAAAATATAAAAGAAAAAAAAAGGAAGAAAGGAAAGAGAAAGGTGACGGAAGAGAAGAGAAAAGAAGAAGAAGAAAAAAAAAGAGAGTGAAGTGAGAGAAGAGAAAGAAGAGAAAAAAAAAACAAAAGATAATGGGGGACAAGTTGGAAGAAAAAGAAGGAAAAGGTGAAAAAGAGAGAGAGAGATAATGGGGGACAAGTTGGAGGAAAAAAAGGAAAAGGAGAAAGGAAAAGGAGAAAGGAAGAGGAAAAGAAGGAATAAAGGGCGCATGATGAAGAAAAAGAAAAGGAAAAAGAAGAAAGGAAGGAAAAGAACGCATGGCAAGAAGGAAAGAACAAAAAAAATATATAATAAAAAAAATAAAAAGAAGGGGACGAGTGGAAGGAATTAAGGAAAAGGAGAAAGGGAAAGATGAAGGAAATGAATGAAGACGCATGCTATATAAACCATGCATTTTCTCCTTCTCTGCAATCTTTGCAGAATCGTGAAGGAAGAGAAGGAAGAGAGAAGGAGGAAAGAGTTGTTGATTCCAATATTTTGGGATAATTTAGGTAACTAAAATCCCTTCTTTTCAGTAAACTTCCTTCATAAAAATTGTTCTGTATATTTTTATCTTCCTAATAGTAGTAATTTTAGTATGATTGGAGGAAATTTTTAAGGTTAGTATTTTGAGAAGTTTTGAGTTTGATAATATAAGACTACAGTAATGTAGATGAATTTTAATAGATAATTTTAAACGGTTTGAAAGTTGGTAACTACAAATATTGGTTTATTCCTGTGAGCTATATAGGTACATGCATATGTATCTGCGTATATATACGTGTATTCTGAAAATTTAGAATTGAGTATATACATATGCAAAAATCATTGGAAGCTGTTGTTTATAGAAAAACTAAAGGTGCTAAGTAGTTGTTATTAGCAAGGTTGTAAAATGTCTATGGGACATTAAAGATAATTTTTGTGCATATGGGTATGTATAAATATGTCAAATGGTGGATGTGACAATATTAAAGAATTTGAGTGATCTTTTAACAGCTCAAATAGTCTTGGTTGACTATGAAATTTGGTATACTCATGAGTTTTAAAATGAGTACTAAGATGTATTATTTGGATAAGTTACAAGTTGCTAACCAATAAGGTTTGGTTCTAAAATATGGAAAATATGAAAAGTTGCTTAACAAGCTGCAACTTTTGAGCATTTATTTAGGAATATTTATAGACTATATTT
>QFDD01011361.1:0-12014 GCA_006871305.1 Vachellia collinsii
GTGATGAAATATTTCATTATGCGTTTAGCATAATGAAATATTTAGCATCTGAACACAATCCTTCATGTGCATAAGTCAACTGTTTTAGCCTGGCATAATTTTTACAGTAAGTGTGCAAGAGATAGAACATTAAAAAAAAAATAAAAACCCGGCAGATCAACCCTTTTTGAGCTGCTGTGAAACTTCAATTCCAATTCATGTCATCAAATTTCGTCCTTTTATAAGGATTTGTGAATCGAATATCCTCCATATTTCTACTTTCTTCTTCCTTTACATGGATTCCCATCTCTTTCAAATGCCTCCACACATCTTCATATATGCAAATCTCAACGTGATTCCACCCACCAAGAAACAGTGTGCCCATTTCATCAGTGATTTTAATATCCCAACTCATTAACATATAATTGGGTAACATTGAACAATAGATCATCACATTGTCCTCATCATATCGCCTTCACTTAACAATGTTATTCCACCATTAACGATTACCTCTGCACTTAAAACATCAAATACCATTTGTTTCCTAACAAAGCACAGAAAGATTATTGGGGGTCTGTTGCGAAACCAGAAAGAAATGGACAGTCATCCCATGCTGGGATGGTGAATCCATTCAAGAATTGCTGATCCAGGCACGAAAAAGAGTTTGTCACCACCTTCTTGTAGTTCCTGCCAACCATTAAAAACGTTGGGACACATTAAAAAATTAGATTACTCCCTCCAATCCACAGGATAAGTCACACTCATAACATATTGACACTGCCACCCTTTTGAGAGTTGATGTTCCCAGTGGCTCCACACCACGGAATTTCACCCAACTCCCTGCAATCGAACCTTCCATAGGTAACCCTTTTTAAAATCGGTGCTTTCACCCAAAGACTAGCCTATTAGGAGGAAGAGCCTTTTAACTTGTAAATCACACCATACTTATGAAACATCTCGATATAGGACTTATGACAAAAATAAGCATCAATTACTCTCTAAACTTATTTACATTATAGAGTATTGACCAAAAGAATGTTTCTAAAAGTCTTGTGGAGCGGAGGGAGTAAAATAGATTGGAATATCAGAATATGAAACACAACAAAACCTAACTTAGTTCTGATTCGAAGGATAAGCAATCCCGTGCCCATAATTCTTCTAATTTTGGAGGAATCCGATTTATTTCTCTCATATGCTTGGATGGATCTAGATAACGCTTCTCCAAGAAACAACAGTGTTTAATGCACGTTGGGATGATTGAGAACTCATCAACAGAAAGGTTTAAGCAGCATTTCACATTGGTGGACCAAGTAAGACATATAGGGAGGAGTTCATCTGGTAAATTGCACCCATGGAGCCTAATCACCTCCACGTTTGGACACAACAGGAAGCTTGCTTCTCTACAATTTTCATTATATGTCACTTTAGTCCTCGTAACATCTCGAGGTTACTAGGTAGCAGAACAACTCTTCCACATACTCTCATATTCAAATTTCGAAGGCCAAGCATGTTGTAGATTGAAAACGGCAATTCTAAGTTTCTACCGCACAGATCAAGATTTTCTATATATTGCATCTTTTCTAGTATTTCTGTAAACTTCTCAAGTTTTAAACAGCCTTCAAGTCCGAGATATTGAAGATCAGGCATCTTGATTGCACGTGGAAAAGCCATGAGCTTTTTACAGTATCAAACATTCAAGATCTCCAGTTTTTTCAAAAGTCCAATTGAATTAGGAATTTCAATTAAATTGACACAACCTTCCAACATTGGTTCAATTAAGTGTGGGATGCCAGATCCATCAGGAATCTTGGTTATAAATCGACATTTGTTAAGATTCAGAATAGACACATTCTCCCATTTCTGCAAGAAGGAAATCATAATAATATAGTTAGAGTGGAATTTTTAATGAACACTTAACTTGTTTACACAGATGATAAAGCATTTAATGAATATAGAAAGGAATATACTCACTATTTTTGGTTCCAAAGACTGTAAGCTATCTCCTTGCATGTCAAGCACAGCAAGGTTTGAAGGATCAAAACTAGCTGGCAAAACAGATGCTGGATATTCCCACCACTGCAACACCCTTAAACAATTTGGAAGATCTAGAGGACCATTTAAAAACCAAGCCTCCTTGAGAAAAAGTATTTTTAGATTTGTCAACCTTCTGAAAGCCATTCTGTCCCAGTTTACTTTCATATTTCCATACTTATGCTCCTGAATTATAACAACTACTTTTTCTGCACCATATTACTAGGCAAAAAAATTTGAAGTCAATTATAAGAATTAGAAGTTTCATACACTACAGAGGAAAAACAATTAAATCACTGTCGTTAGAATCCCTTACAGTGTTTTTTGGTAGAACATGAATAATATCTTCATGGGACCGTAATCTACTTCATTTTCCTGACTCTTTTGGTGATTCTTAACGAACAATTTCTCTCCCCATGCCTTGTATCAAGTCATGCATTTCAATGCAACCTTTTTCAATCTTTAGGAGGCATTTGTCTTTGAACACTTCAATACAATAATCTGGATCAAAACCATGAGCAAGTTCCACCATATGTTTGACATACTCCTACTCTTTCCCTTTGAAAAAACAAGCAATATCAAGGAAAGTTTCCTGCTCTACCTCTTGCAAACCATCATAGCTTACTTGCAGTATTCGTTGAATTTCTTTGTTTGGGATTCTCTTATAGATATCTAATGCAGATTTCCACCCATTTATACTCTTACCAAACAAGTGAGAACCTATTGCTTCAATGGCTAGAGGGAGGCCTTGGGCATACTGTATTGCACAACTCAGAAATTCCATGTAAATTGGATCAACACGACAATTTTTGAAGGCATTCCAGCGTAACAATTCAAGAGATTCTTCCTCATTGATTCCCTCATGTCATATATTGTTTCAACACCATGCCTTTTGAGTAATTGTTTATCCCTTGTTGTAATGATAATCCTACTGCCAGAACCAAACCAACAACAATCACCAGCAAGTTTTTCCAATTGCTCTCGTTTATTAACATCGTCAAGGATCAGGAGAACTTTCTTTTGAGCAAGTTTTCGTTTCATTACAGCAATTCCTTCATTAACATCCACCAGCTTCATTTCCATCCCTAAAATCCTTGAAAGCATTCTCTCTTGCATTTGTTCAAGGCCAAATTTATTTGAATTCTCTCTGACATCATGGAGAAAGCATAAACCTTCAAAGTTATCGGCGATCGAGTTATACACAGCACGTGCAATTGTCATTTTACCAACTCCTCCAATTCCAAATATTCCCATCATATAGACTTCGTTGTTCAACTCAACTCTCAGAAGAGAGATAGTTTTTAACACCCGCGACTCCAATCCAACTGGATAGTCTGCAATATGCAAAGGATTCCTATTGATCTTACTAGAGGTCTCTTTAACAATCCTTTGAATGAACTCATACTCAAATTCGTGCCTGACAAATTATAAAATTTCATGTCATTACTAAATTTCAAGTCAAGTCAAACTAAATTCATTCATGATGCAATTAAATTTAACTTATTTATACATACATTTGATATGATGTAGAACATGCAATACAAAGTAAAGTAAAAGATGATATAGCTAAACATGCAATACAAAGTAAAGTAAAAGATATAAGTTGTGAATTACCCAACATTGATGTGAAAACCTCATATATTAGCTGCTTCTTGTAAGGCAAGCTTCCAAACTTTGCAACTTATCTACATTATCCTTCAACTTTCTTTCATGCAGATCCATTGCTTCTTTATACTTCCCTTCTTGATGTCGCACATGTGAAGGTTCCACATCATAAAAAAATTGGCAAAACAAACCACCTGTTTCCCTTAGTACATTGCAGGATCATGACAAGTTCATTGAGGCAAAACGATGAGGATGCATAGTCCTTAGAGAATACAACAATGGCCATCCTAGACTGTTCAATGGCTTTGAAAAGTGCCGGTGTAATCTCATCCCCTTTCCTATAATCCCTCCATCATCCATGAACGTACGAATTCCATTTTCACAGAGAGCAAGATAAAGATGACCTGTGAAACCATTACGGGTATCTTCACCTCTAAAATTGAGGAAGACATCGTATTTCCATTGATAGTTGAAGGAAGTGGAAGTTTTTGCTTGAACTGTCATGCTAGCTTGGAAATACTCTTGCAATCGAGAATTGAATATCTAAAATATCACAATACAAATGTGAAGTTTAGACTGATCCTTTCTTAGTAATTAAGTTGTGTAAAATCTAATAGCCAAACAGCAAAAGGAAGGGAATATAATGTTGAATTGACGCGACATCCTACGGTCAAGGTCAGTAACTCGCAATCAATCACAGCAGCAATAACTGAACAATATGCTTAAATTGATTGGACTAAGGTCCAGAACGAAGAAAGAGAGATACAGTGAGGACCCAAAGAAGAAGAGCAGTTTACGACGAAGCGCGAGACAAGTGAAGAGTTCGTCGGTGAGATTCGAACAATATAAAAGCATTATATAAAGCAAAAATGGAAGTATAATGAAGAACTGATGAACCATTATCAATTCATGAACAGCACATGAAGGATTCAGGATTGGACCATGAAGTGTGTGAAAGAAACTCAAGGAGGAAGGGTTTACCAAGTTAGAAGAAATCTCCAAGCTAATCTCCAGAACTTCTTTCTATAACCATCGTTAACACCCACAATCAAGCTTGAATTTGGAAGCTAACCTCCAAACAGAAAACGTAATCTGCAAAAAAGAGAGCTAACAATGCACAAGCTAATGAGATTCTCACCTGCTCGTGCATGCACAACGATAACGAAGAGCAAGAAATACAAGGAAAACAGTGAATACCGCGCAGAAAAAGAAACTTCGTAGAAAAAGTTATTAGAAAATTAAAGTATCTGCCCCAATAGTTTGGCCATATTTTTAAATCAGATTCCTACCTTTAAAAAAGGTAAAGACGAGTCCCAGAAATTTTTCTCAAGAGAGTGTGGACATTTTTTTAATACTTATTAAATAAAACTACTCAAATATATTTACTTTTCACAACGGAAAATCAAATACATAGCCATTTGTAAACTAAGTAGAAATTATGAAATGGTCTTTCACATGTTTAACTAGATGATCTAACTAGATGGTGAAGTACTGCTCCCTTTATTTTAAAATACATCAACTACATAACTAATTGATACGTATTAGTAGAATTATTTGGTTAAGTTATTTACAAAGTAGGTTTGTTTATTTTATTAAAATACTCATCATGTTAAGTAATTATATCATATATATTATTAATTGTACGATTTCGTATGTTAACGTACGCACCATGCATGGGTGGTTTGAATTCATTAGCATTTGGTAACATTGGAATTGAGAGGTGAAAATTGGAAATAAAAATAAAATTGTAAAATTTGATTGTTTGTTATGTTAGAAGTCATTTCCATGGAAGTGAGACTTCCATCAAAATGGGTTCCATGGGTAGACCGATGGAACTTATCTCACTTCCATGGAAATGAGATTTTTGGACCATTATGCCCCTCTTTATTTTATCTATTGACTAATTTGATTTGGAGAAAGGTATATTAGTCTTCTTACATTATAAATATAAATATTAAATTAAAATAATACCCCACTTCTTCCAGCATACCAAACATGCTTTTAATTTCACTTCCACTTCCACTTCCAATTTCAATTTCAATTCTACTTCCACTTCCATTTCCATCAAAATTAATTCCGCATACCAAACGTGCTAGTTTCTTGTTTATTGAATCTTAGAAACTAGGCAGTGAATTTTTTTTTTCTTTTTTTAGATGATGTTCATGAATACATAATCATTTAGGTCTGCTACATACTCTGCCTTTAATGCTTTTGTTCTCCTTTTATTTTTTTTGCCCAAATGAGGTAATAATGATTATTTTTGAAAAGCAAAGTCTGCATGCCAATTAATTATTATAGGAATTTCATTAATTTTTGTCTGTCTTACAGAAATTATAGATATCTCTCTTCTAATTTCAAATGTACATTTTATTTATGCAAATATTCCTTACTTTGATTTGTATTAATTATGACACATTCATTTAAATTAAAATAAATGTCAAAGCCTTCACATATATTAATTAGCTCTTCCTCACGTATATATTTTATCAACTTTAAACAACGAAATGCTGGTTTACACGCAATTTGTCATGAACATAGTTTTTTTTTTGGCAAATATGCATCGCTGCCAATAATAACTATGATTGTGTTTTAAAACATAAAGGAATATTAGGGGAAAAAAATAGTCATTTTTCATCCCTCACTCAATTGAAGGAATTCACACAACCATCCAACTCAAGAAAGGTGGAACTCGTAATTTTTTGCTTACGTCAAGTCTCAAGAAAGTATTTGGTGTCACTTGACAGGGCCACAATACTTCGAGGAATGAGTAATAATGTTGTTCACATATAGATTTATTATTATTATTTTTTGTATAAAATAAGTTTAGGTAAGTTGAATTTCGGAACTTATCAATATGACAATATAAGCTTTTAGATTTAGAAATCGTTTACAAATCATTCATCAACAATATTTTCACATAAGCAGTAATGTTTGATCTTACGACTTTATAGATTGAAAGTCAATTTATAGATTTATTAATATTATAGCTATTAGAGTTCAAAGTTATTATCACCCCAAAAAAAAAACGAGAGTTCAAAGTTATTTATGGTTATTTCCACTGTAACGCTAGCACATAGAAAAACAGACCAGAGATGGTTGACTGGAAAAAAATTTGAATAATTAAGAGCTTTGGATAGCTATAATTATATGAGACATGGGAATTATATTCTGTCGGGAGTTTATGAATAAAGTCAACTCTACCTTTAAATGGGGAAAAAAACGGCTATTGACAATCTCTCTGCGCATATATCTACTCATATTTTTTTTTTTGGTTAAATTTTGTTTTTACCAAGATCAATAATATTTTTAACTCAAATTTTGAAGGATATAAGTTTTAAATCAATAGTGTTGATAATTAAATAAGCGACTCTATTAATACAATTTTCAATCAAGCAGCTTAATTTGGTTCTTATTAAACTTCCATCTAAATTTTGAAATAATTTTTTATTTAATTTTTTTGTAATAAATTTTTGATACTTTAACTCTTTCTGCAGTAAGTATTCCAAGTGTTCAACAGTTTCGATTCTTTTTCCCCCCCTCGGTTGATCTGCCTCCTCTTTAGTCTCATTCATCGTACGAATGTGATACTACTGCACTACTACAATAAAATACAGTTACCCACATCGTCTTCCTGCGTCAATTCATGAGAAAAGCACCATAATTATTAAAAAAAAAAGATGGTATCATTTTTGTAATGAACTTGAAGTTCTGAGGAGTATTTATTTCAATGTAATACCGATCTACTTATTGCATTGATTAGTCTAATTGACATCAGCCTTAGAAATTTTGATTGATTGATGTTAAAATTACGTCACTAGATTACACGTTCCTTTATTATCAACCAGCATTATTAAAAGCTCTGATTGGTTGATGTAAAAAGCATTTCCAACAGCAGAAACAAATCTCACAAATTAAAATCATGTTTAATGTATTAAATTAAGAGGTTTATTAACATATGCATACATTATATGCTCACAACAATTCCATCTTCAACAACGACCTCTCATTTCAGAACCTTAGCATTTGATCATCATAGTACCACTTTAATAATGTTAGATATATATATCTAATGCTAAGTTTATTGGACGGAGAAGAGATCAAAGAAAGCCCTGAATATGAACTCATGATTTTGCCTGTGATTAACAATCAAGTAACAAGTCAACAAGGCCTCCAATCTCTTCCACTCACTCACTCCTCCATGGAACTCCACCATCTTCTTCATTGATTTCTTGAAGTCCTCGTATGGATCATTTGACTCCAAAGCTATAAACACATTATTCTCACAGACTCCAATAACCTCTCCCTCGTCATCATCATCATCCTCCTCTTCGTCGTCGTCATCAACAACAACCACCTCTTTTCCTTTCAGTTTTCTTGGCTCTATCATCTTCTGATGATATTCAAATTCCTTCGAACCTTCAGTCTCTCCTGAAACAGCTCTCTCATCAGCAGCCACCACTAACAGCGAGTTTGTGTCGCTGTTCGGCTCGAAGAACAGCCTCTCCGATGACCTCACGACCCCGCGAACTAACTCCTCCAAACAGTACTCGCCGTCTCCAGCGTCGTCACCATTATTGTTGCAGTAATATTCAAGAAGAAGATCGTCTGACTCAACCAATAATGACGGTGATGATGAGCCTTTAGGTTCACATGTGAACCGGTTGGACCGGAGAGTTTGAATCGGGTCATCACCGAATGCCACATGACTGGGTTTTCGAAAAGAGAGTGTGTTTGTTTGGGCACAGTTGGGCAAGAACTGACATGGACGGAGCAGTTTTGGAGCTCGCTTGGTTCTGAACAAAGAAGCCAGCTTCATCGATTTCCTCGCCATTAGAACCTCGTAACTCAGAAACCCTAATCACTTTGCTTGAGGAGGGGACTGTGGGGGGTGACTCTCAGTTCTTTTAACCTGGTGTGTGCATTAATTTCGGTCTCTCTGCAATAATGGTTTTTCAATTCAGAGAACTTTCTCTTGATAATTTTGAAATTTAAATTTTAGCTTAGGTTATTTAACTCTCTTAATAATATTCCTTAAATGAAACAAAAAATACTCCCCTTACTCCTTACTCCTTACTCCTTAATGTAATGCATATTTAACTAATTTAAGGGAATTAAAAAAATTAATTAAATTAGTTAATATAAAATGTTTTTTCTTCTCACACGGTCTAATCATTTTCTCAAATTCCTTTCACCTCTCTTACTTGATTAATGTTAAACGAGTATCAATAGAGACAATTTAAAAAAATTGATAAATATAAAAAATATATTTTACATTTAGAATCAAGATTAACTCCCCATCTAAATCCTATATATATATATATTAATAACTATAGGAGTATATTTCGTTAATTAAATTTTATATCACAGTATACTAATTAATTTACCACATACATAATCAATTAACCTAATCAATCTGACCCTCTGTCGCTCAGAATATATGATTGCATGCATCTCCCCCAGCAGTTACAAACTGTTGGGTCAACTATAGAATTTTATTATTATTTTATAGCTTTTACATGCCCTTGAAAATAGTTTTTCTCAAAAGCATTTTCTACCTTCATCACTCAGGTTTGAATGCCAAATTATTGTTTTTACAATTCAACAGTTGGGAAATTGTTTAGTTTTCATTTTCATTTAAGATGAAAGGAATATAAATATGTAATTAGAACAGTAATTATTTATAGATTGTCCAAATCTTCTATAGATAATTGCAATATAATAATTAGATTTTGACAATTCAAGTATTAGTTTAGTAATATGTGCGTGTGTGTGTGTGAATATAGAAACAAGAAATTGGAGATTAGATTAGCATGTACACCATCACATTATTACGTACAGTGGCAAATTATCTAGTATGTAGAATTAGATATTGCAATTAGCATACGGGGCATGGAAATTTCAATGAATTTGAAATCTAAACAGATTAAAACTAGAAGTCAAACATAGTAAAAAAAAGCACAAAGAAGGAGCCAAAATGAATTTAAAAAGTCTCACATCTCAAGGCAAAAAAATACACAATTTAATGGCTTAAATATGAAAGAGAAGTATCATCATTTGTGAATTTGCTTCCAAGAAATTACAATAGTATACACTCTGCTGCTGTTTATAAGTGATTTTTAACATATTTTACAAGTAAAATTTTGAAATTTATTGACTTTACTTTCAAATTCAATAGTCTCTCTACTTTATTTCTATTTAATATTATATGTGATTTTTAATATATAAGAGTTAGTGAACTTTTTTTTGAGAGATTAATTCAGTTAAATATATTATTTTAAAGTAATTTTCCTAACTTATAAACTAATATATGATTAAATGGTACATATAAATAAATACTTTTAACTAATGCATATAGTTTCTTTAATATTCTCAACAAAAAATCAATTAGCTCTTATATTCAAACCTTGATGTATATACATTATACCCTATAGAGAAAAAATTCAATACATTAATAAATGAAAAGTGAAATGGTATTTTGATATGAAAAAAAATTAATAATGTAATTTATAAATAACAAAGAAAAAAAAACTATTCCCTTTGACCCGTAAAGACCATTCGAGTACGTGCATATGTTCACATAGTGGGATGATATATAGAGAAGAATAGATCAAGTGGGAATGGCTCTGAAAAAGGGTAAAGAAAAGAAGATAAACTTAATAATTGTGAAGTGAGACCTTTATCAATAGTTCATCCAAAAATTTGCTTTTTTTATTGTTGATGGAATACATCAATGATCCAAATCGCTTGTTGAACTGAACAAATGTGAAGGACCTTCTCTTTTCTTAAACCATCAATGCTTGAGCTTGACACAACCTCCATGGATATTGATTTGTAAATCTGGTTTTGGGTTCTCTATTTTCTCTAGAAGGTGCCAGCTAATATCTAAAAGGTGCCCAATAAGATTCAACTGTTCATCATTTATTGGCCTGTGATTGGTAGATCATAACTGATCTAGAATTTTGAGAGCATACAAAAATCTCTGCCGGAAGCCTTTGTTCGAAATTGGTAGATTGGAATGTCCATTTTATAAATAGAATAAGGTATATCCAACATCTTAAAGTATTTTATAGTACATTTAGTATAATGAATTATTTTTCAGATGTTTCTAACACTTCAAAACATTTTTTATTCTTTGGTGTTTAACGTAACAAAAAATATTTTAAAATTCTATACGCATATAAAAAATATTTCATGGTATTAATACAATAAAAAATATTTTACAGTGATGGACAAACTTGAATAAATACATAAAACGTGATAAATGTACAACAAAATACATTAGAATGTTGGATGTACTTTAACTCTTTATTAATATTAACCCAAAATTAATTAATTAATTTTATTTATATTTCAGAAAACCCAAAAATACCCTGGAAGCATGGAAAAGACAAGTTAGGTGTTTAATTCTCATAATTCCAAACTAGGCTCCTTGCACGGAAATATATTTTGATATGCGGGGTGGATTTTATCGTGTCACCCCCCCATTTAATTAAAAAAAAGGGGGTGATTTTAGCACCGATGGCCAACCGTGCTGGTTGATGGAGCTTCAACACCAATGAATGAGATTTTTTTTTTTCAGAAATAATTTATGATGGTGGGATTTGATCACTGTCATTTTTTCAGAAATAATTTTTTTTCAGAAATAATTTATGATGGTGGGATTATATTCTTCAAACCCTCACCACAAGTCAATTTTTTTTTTTTTAACAATTTGTAGGTATGTAATGGGCCTTGGATGTATAAAAATCCATGACTATTGAGAGAAGTCATTTTGTACGAAGCCCGCGTGCTCCTGAGAAGACTGAAGAGTATTTAAGCCGTGGGCCTTGCCCGTGGCTCCAATAAAATGCATTAAATATTGATTATTGATGTTGATTGATTTATGTCCAATCAAAATTACAAAATCCTGCCTCCGGTGGCGCGGATAAACGGCCATTGCAACCTCAGAGAAGCTCACTGCGGACTCTTCTGCCACCAGCACCGATGATGGAAGCCTTCTCTTTCTCTCCTTCACAGTACCCAATTCCCACAACTAGCACTCCTTTTCCCTTGTCTTCCTCTATTTTCTCTGCCAAACCATTTCCCTCCACCGCCGCCGCTTCTTCTTCATCCTCCTCTTCTGTGTTTGTTTGCCTCAAACCACTGCCTGATTCTACTGACTCTTCCAATTCCTCCTCTCTCTCCGGCAGCCAGATCCGCCGCCCTAATAAATCCGTTCAGACCTCAACTCCTTCATCGCAGCAGAGTCCTTTAACTCCATCCAAGTCTAATCCTCTCAAGAAGAGTCCCCTCAATCATTCTTCTCATGTCACTAATAACAATCCCAACCATTCCCATTCCCATTCGCATTCTCTGACAAACAAGCTATGGCTCACAAGTAAGCTCTCTCCACCACCACC
>QFDD01011362.1:0-10633 GCA_006871305.1 Vachellia collinsii
CAACATCATTCGATATTTACAAATAATATAATGGCAAAAGTTTACATTTAATCCTCTAACTTTATATAAGATTTTAGTTTTTCAATCCTATAACCTTAACACTATTAGTCACAGGTGATGATTTTTCTGTGCCAATCAGTATTAACATTTAACATTTCAATGTTTACGTTTTTTGTTAATAAAACTTAAGATGATATAGTTAAAGGATTAAAAAAATATTTTATAAACATAAAAGGACTAAAATAAAAGTTTGTTGAAGTTAAAAGACCACAGGTGCATTTTTGGGATACTTCATATTATACGCTAACTATATATACCAAAGGATACTTTAATTTTTCTAATATCTTTAGGAATATTGTCGGTAATAAAAAAAAGTAGCATTAGGTAAGTAGTATTAAATAAATTAAAAAAAATAAAGAAAAGACACCTTCATGGTAATTACTACCTCTTGGCAACAAAAAAAAAAGTAGGTAAAATCCCCCATTGAAATTGTAATAGGACAAATTAGGATTTTGAATTTCCATATTCTCAAATCAGGACCCTAAACCGAATAGAAATTTTGAAATATTTGCAAAAAGACCATATTGCCTGTAGGTTTTTAAAATGTGAGAAAGAATCATTTGTTCATTTCTTTGACCACATGCCGAATGAATTTAAAATTTTGCCTGGCATATGTACAAAATGCATTGAAACTGTGGTGCAAATAAGTTAATAAAAATCAAAAGCTAACATCTATGGAATTCATTTGAAAGTGTTGAATATAATATTTATTTCTATTGATTACACATTTTTAAAAATGTGAGGAAGAATCATTTCTTCATTTCTCCGACCACATGCCCACTCGCTCACCCATTCTTTGGTGGCCCCATATCTTCAACGGCCCCGTATCTTCGACATCAAGTGTAGTTAAGGAGGCAATGTTGTAGCTTTGGCATGCAACTTTTTCTTTTATTCCTCTTTCTCATACTTCCCATATGCTCGGCACTTGTAATCTACGTTTTTTTTGTTATGTCCTATGTTTTCCAAAGCTTATTTCTGATGAAGAAATGAAAGTACTGATATTCATTCGAATGAGTTAAAAACCTTATCCGGATGAACTTAAAATTTTGCCAACCATATGTACAAAATGCATTGAAACTGTGGTAGAAAAAAGTTAATCAATCAAATGAGAAAGAAGGCATATTCCAATCAATTGTAAAATCAAAAGCTAATATCTATGGAATTCATTCGAAAGTGTTGAATATAATATTTATGCCTATTGATTACACATATTAAGAGAGTTTTTATTAAGAATAGTTTCAATGTAAATGATTAAATAAAATATATTTAGAAAACCAACACAAATTTATTGAAAATAACTAAATTAACCAAACAAACCATAAATTATAGGAGGAAGTACGGTGGAAGTAGGAATATCCTCTGCTGGCATCAAAGTCTAAAATTTTTGGAGGGTACAAGACAGATTCCTCTCAACTAAATTATAGGTTTATGATTGTGAAGGAAGCATTATGTCACGGGGCCATTACTCTCTCCCCGCAAAACCGGTTGTACAAGGTGTGCAGCGCTCCGCTTATATAGCCCAGGACCCCTCCACACCTATCGAATGTGGGACTCCAAGGAGTCACCCGTGACATCCTCCCCCACCCAATCCTGTAACGCCCTCGTCACAGTGGGGCCCCCTTCCTACCCCATACCCCGAGGGGCGCTTGGCGGGACATCGGAGTTGGAGCGGGTCGGCTCTGATACCACTTGTCACGGGGCCATTACTCTCTCCCCACAAAACCAGTTGTACAGAGTGTGCAATGCCCCGCTTATATAGCCCAGGACCCCTCCACACCTATCCAATGTGGAACTCCAAGGAGTCACCCGTGACAATTAGGACCATTAAGGCTCAGATCCATATTATTTTTCTTCAAAATAAATCAAATTATCTAATAGGTTAGGTAACTCATCAAAGTGATGAGCACCATATATAACCAGGTCCCTACGTCTGGAGGTCAACTATATTAACTTATTCAATGTTATCAATCACAACATCATTCGATATTTGCAAATAATATGATGGCAAAAGTCTACATTTAATCCTCTAACTTTATATAAGATTTTAGTTTAGTTTTTTTTTTAATTTTATTAAGGATCTTTTCAATCCTATAACCTTTACACTATTGGTCACAATGATGATTTTTTGTGCCAATCGTTATTAACATTTAACGTTAATTCAATGTTTACGTATTTTTAATAAAACTTAAGATAATATAGTTAAAGGATTAAAAAAGTATTTTATAAAGTTAAAGGGACTAAAATAAAATTTTGTTGAAGTTATAAGACCACAGGTGCATTTTTTGGATAGTATGGCAATCTTCATATTATAAACTAACTATGTATACCAAAGGATACTTTAATTTTTCTAATGGCTTAAGGAATGTCGGTAATAAAAAAAGTAGCATTAGGTAAGTAGTATTAAATATATTAAAAAGTAAAGAAAAGACACCTTCATGGTAAGTGCTACCTCTTGGCGGAAAAAAAAATACTACCTCTTTAAAAATATCAGCAGATAGAGAGAGGGTTTATTTAGTTAAGAATATAATATCTCTATCTATTTTAACTCCCAAATTTATAATTTTATCTCCAAAAACATATATCTTTATTGATTGCACATATTAATTGAGTTTTTATTAAGAATAGTTTCAATGTACATGATTAAATTAAATATACTGAGAAATCCAACACAAATTTGTTAAATATAACTAAATTAACAAAACCAACCGTAAATTATAAGAGGAAGTACGTTGGAAATAGGAATATCCTCTGTTGACATCAAAGTCTAAAATTTTTGGAGGGTAAAAGACAGGTTCCTCTCAACTAAATTAAAGGTTTATGACAGGGAAGCAAGCATTACGACAATTAAGGCTCAGGTCCTTATTATTTTTCTTTAAATCAATCAAATTATCTTATTCCGTTGGAAGCATTACGCCATGAAATGTGCTATTATGCAAGGGAAAAAAAAGAGAGAGGACATTTTGTGACTTACAAAAATGATTGCTCTTAGAAAAGATACCAGTCAAACAAAAATATGGCATCAAGCTTCCAACAAATTTCCTGCCATCTTCCTCCTTGGATAATCCACGTTCTATAAGTTTCTCTCTGGTTTCACGATTCAAATCTCAATACCATAGCCATGGCGGTTCAATTAGCAGCAACATCATCCTTTGAATTTAGTAGCAAAAGAAATAAGTATAGATATGATGTGTTCCTAAGTTTCAGGGGCAAAGATACTCGCAAATCCTTCATTGTGCCTCTCTATGATGCTTTGCGTCGTAAGGGAATCAATGCCTTCATTGATGACAAGAAGCTCGGTAAAGGGGAAGAGATCTCACCTACTCTTCTTAAAGCCATTAAGAAATCAAGGATTTCTATAGTTGTGTTCTCTACAAACTACGCTGCTTCCAGATGGTGTCTTGATGAGTTAGATCACATCATTGAGTGTAAGAACGAGAAGACCCAACTGGTTATGCCAATATTTTACAAGGTGGATCCGATGGATGTTCAATTTCAGAGAAACAGCTTTGAGGAAGCCATGGCTGAACATGAAGAAAAGTCCAGGAAAGACGCAGAGGAACTTAGAAACAGCCTTGAGGAAGACAGTGCTGATGCTTATGAAGATAGGTTGAGAGAGAACCTGGAGAAACTACAAAAATGGAGGTCTGCTTTGTTTGAAGCTGCTAGTTTGTCATCTGCAAGGCTTTTGAAAGATGGGTACGTACGTTTTATTATATTATTTTTTTATGGCAATGTTCGGTTGAAATTTCCAAACATGCTTATTAGTGGTTGGCTATGATAATAGCGCACCGGTCGCTGACTATTATATATTCTTGCTAAATGGTGACTCTCTGTAAACTTGGGGTCCTAAAAGTTTATTTTATACTATTAGCATTTAAAGGAATTAGTTCTTCATACGAAAAATAATTTTAGCATTATGTTACTATTACTAATGAAATCGTGGAACGTTTTTTATTTGGTTATTGCTAATATTTCATCACAGGATCTACGTTATCAAGAATCGTGTTATGTTATTAAAATAGAGTATTTTGTTTTCAAATTTCCGAATCCCGTTGTTATTTCCAATCTGTATAATGAGTCGCATCATTATGATGGCTAGTTAAAGATTCTATATTGTTCATACACGGTATGTCATACATGAGCAATTTATTAGCATTTTGTATAAATTAGACAAGTTTTCTTACATATTGTGCGTAATATTAATTAAGAATCATCAAGCTCTTGTGCCCCATGATATAGATTTTAAATTTGCTATTGATTATTATTTTTATTTCAATATAGTTTTTGATTTTTTTTTATTTTGTTCTAATTTTATTCTTTTGGACACTTCCGTTCGGCCCGATTCTTCTTTATTTACTTAAAGTATCAACAGAGCAGAAAATATTTTGTAATATCATGATTTGATTTGTAAACATAAGAACTTTTTTCACGCACTTTTTGTATTGAAAACAAGGGATAAAAAATAAAAAGAATTTATCTTGGTGGTAAAAATATAAAGCAGAACATTTTGAGAAAATGAACTTCATAGTAAAATGTTAATTTTTCCTTTTGTAGAGACCACGAGGGTAGATTTATTGACGGTATTGTTGAAGATGCATATACTAGGCTACCTCCCAAACACTTCCATAACACTGGTCACCTGGTTGGACTTGAGCCTCGCATAGCAGAAGTGATGTTACTTTTGGATGAACCTGATAGTAGCGTTTGTATGTTGGGGATTTATGGAACTGGTGGAATTGGCAAAACAACCATCGCAAAAGAGATCTATAATTCAATCTCCCACCATTTTAAAGGTTCTTGTTTTTTGTTTAATGTCAAAGAAGCAGCAAAGAGACATCAGGGTGTTGCTCGTATCCAACAAAAACTTCTTTCAGAGGTACTGGAGGAGAGGATCATGATGTTTGGAAGTGTCGAGGAAGGAATATCAAGAATAAAACATAGACTTTCTCACAAAAAAGTCCTATTGGTTCTTGATGATGTTGATGAGGTTGATCAGTTAGAACAACTTGCTGGGGGATGTGATTGGTTTGGTTGCGGAAGCAAAGTCATTATAACAACAAGGAATAGGCAGCTGCTAATTGCATGTAATGTTGAAAAACAATATCAAATGACGAAGTTGAGTGAGCATGACTCTCTTGAACTCTTTTGCTGGCATGGTTTCCATATGAACCAACCTCCAAAACACTACGAAGATATGTGTAGATGTGCGCTAAGTTATGCAGAAGGCCTTCCTTTGGCATTAAGAGCAATAGGCTCCAATTTGGCAAATAAAAAACTTGAGGAATGGAGGTCTATCTTGGATCAGTATAAGAGGATCCAAGAAAGAACAATTTATGAGGTTCTAAAGATTAGTTATGATTGCTTGCAGGACGGTGCTAAACATATTTTCCTAGATATTGCTTGTTTTGTTCATCATGATGACAAGATGTGGGGATCTATTGAAGAAATAGTAGAAGCCAGTGGTTCTTGTGCTAGCTTTTACCTTGAAGTTCTTATTGGCAAATCTTTGATAACTGTACTTGAAAATGATTCCTTGTACATACATGATTTAATTCGGCAAATGGGTAGAGAGATAGTCATACAAGAGGCACCATTAAATCCTGAAAAACGTAGTAGGTTATGGTATCACCAAGATGTTCTTAAAGTATTACGCGAAAATTTGGTAAGAATCTAAACCATATTTGTCTTCTCATACAATAAGTCATATGTATTCATCTTACTTATTGGGGTGTGTGTGTGTGTGTGGAAATATTTATTGATGATACCTCTTTGGACTTGCACCACAGGGATGCAATAATATCGAAGCAATAATACTTGATCCGCCTCAAGAAGAGAAAGTAAAGTGGAGTGGCAAAGCATTTGAGAAGATGGATAATCTTAGACTTTTGGTTGCTCGGAATGTCCAATTTTCAACTGGCCCTACATATCTTCCCAATAGTTTAAGATGCCTTGAATGGGAGGGATATCCTTCTACATCCTTGCCAAAAGATTTTTGTCCTTTAGGACTAATTTTCTTGAAGTTACCTAAAAGTTCTTTTAGTCTAAAAGAGCCATTCAAGGTAATCTATTAATAATCCTTTATAATTATTTTTCTGTCAAATTTCTTTTTCTTTTTCTAGTTGGCCTGCTAAAATTTCTTTAGCTGTAAATTTTCATCTTGGAATCAAATACATGCTTTGTACCCCAAAAAAAAAGTACATGCTCCGTATGATCCCGATTTAAATAAGTCCAATCTAGTTGTTATTGAATCGAACTGTTTATTTTGTTCTATAATTGTCTCATATATATGTTTCAAAAACCTACAGACGTCTTAATTTAAGCATATGCGTAAATACTTTTATAAATAATAATTATAAAACACATTTCACAATATTCTGAGAATGATTAACCTAGACGTACGATGGGAGAGTTTTAGTCATTTGTACTATCCAATTAATAGATATTGTATTTGTTTTGCAGACTTTTACTAGCTATGTGACACAGATGGATTTTTCGTATTGTAAATTCATTTCTGAAGTACCTGATATGTCTCAATTGCAAAATTTGAGAAGTTTGAGGTTTTCATATTGTTCCAATCTGATCAAAGTTCATGATTCAGTGGGATCTCTCTCTAAGCTTGAAATATTACAGGTTGATGGATGCACCAAACTTTCCATCTTTCCACGTGAAATCAAGATGCCATTTCTTGACTGGCTTGATCTCAACAGTTGCAGGAGTCTTGAGTACTTCCCACAAGTAGTGGGAAAGATGGATAGACTGCAGACCCTTTCAATACAAGGCAGTTCTATTAAAGAGCTGCCACCTTCGATTGAAAATCTTTCGGGGCTTACATATTTACACATGTACGACTGCATAAGATTTGGGGAACTTCCAACTATCTTATTGACGTTTCCAAAACTTCTGATGCTTAGTTTGGGAGGCATCCATCCTCGTACCAGAAGATCCTTGATGAAGTTAATGCAAGATGCCCAACCGACTATCAGCTATCGTATGGCCAGGTTGGATCTCCGAAATTGTGGTCTGTTGGATGAAGAACTTCACTTGATTCTGAGTTGTTTTCTAAATTTGAAAGAGTTATCTCTATCAAGGAATGATTTTGCGTCACTCCCTGAGTGCATTAAACAGCAAGCCAAATTGAAGATCCTAGACGTGAGTGACTGCAAGAGGCTAAGAAACATACCAGAGTTGCCATCGTTAATTTACATACAAGCAGAGAATTGCACATCGTTAACCGCAGAATCATTGGACTGTTTATATTTACAGGTTTTTCTATTCTCTCTGATACTATTTCTAACGTTAATCAAATTAAGTCACACTCTCAAGATAACACAATGCACAAAACTATGGTATGATAGGTGAACTTAAAATGTATGTATGGATGTGATGAATTTCTTGAATCTTGAATATTGATGAATTTAATTAATTGATAGGGACATGGAAGAGTCGATAGTAATGTTACATTGAAAACATTATATCACTAAGTAAATTGAATTGTATGAATGAGTAAATCGAAAATGCTGGTAGCTATCATCAGTTAGGGGTGAACATAGTTTTATCTTTAAACTTTTATATGCTATTCTAAAATCTGAGAATGCCTTTCGTCATGGCTGTTTTGGTAAATCAGGCAAAAAAGGAGTTCGATGACTTGACCATCATAATGCCAGCACTAACAACATTTCCAGATTGGTTTGACTATTGGTGTGAAGGAAGCACATTGTGTTTTCGCGCACGTCGGAATTTACCTCGTGCCATTCTTGTTCTTGAGGTCGTGGCCGGAAAAGCCAGCAAGAGAAGGGAAAATGGGTTACTAGTTTCTATCAGCATTAATGGTCGCAAAATAGTGATGAAACCTGACTTTGAAAAACTCAAACATCTGGACTTGTATATTAGTGCTAGACAAGGTCATTATATGTTTTTAAGGAACTTTACAGAAGAACTGCAAAACCATATCAACAGGTATATGGAGTTGGATTGGAATGATGTGGAAATACAAGTTATGAGTGAATCACCAGCTGTGTCCGTAGTTATTAAGTGTGGGCTTTATGTGTACAAGAAGGCAACAAATATGAAGAATGTACAGTTCAATAAGTCTTGTGATGCTTCAACATCATCACTGAAACGAAGAGCAGCAATAGCTTCTCCTCCGAATTATGAACCACCCAACTAGTTCACTGAGAACTGACAAAGGGAAACTCAGCAGCACAAAGAAGGGGTCAAGGTGAGCCTCTAAGTTTCTACGTAAATTTATACAGGGCAAGGGCCTTCTAATGCCCTAACTTTTCAAATGTTTTTTACATCATGAAATTCTACAAAAAATTATGCGGATTTGAATCCTTTTTATGACTTTTTAAGAAAAATTAAAACTGCATGGTGTTAGAGTATTTTCTTTGGAAAATCATAATAAATTCCAAAACTATACCATCTTTTTACCGGTAAAGTATTAAAATATCATTCATTTTATAGAAAAAAGAGAAAAAAAAAACATTTTGGTAAGTTCAAGGGGCATTAGAAGCTTCTTGCTTGTACTTATTGTCTTTTCATGGCTTGTATTTTTTATTCATACTATTTTTCCTCCTTCCATGAATTGTAGGAGAATTAAACGACACCAAACTTTTCATTCGTGCTACAGGAGAAGGATGGTTTTTCCAATGGGTAAGCTTTTTTGGAGATTCTTGTAATCGTTAGCTATCTAATGATTATATTGTTAATAGAAAGGATTTTTTTTCCATCTTAAATATGAATGTTAATTTATCAATATAATTTAGTAATATAAGTTTCATTTGACAGTGGCGTTAATTATTTTAGAGATCGTCTTTTAAATTAATAAGAACGGTTACCTTCTGTTTCATTTCACAATGGCGTTAATTATTTTTTTTTTAAAATTCATGAAGCGTTTTTGGTATTGATATGAAGAAGTACATAATTAAACACACAGATATTCTACCCTTGTTATGATTTCATGCTTGTTGGGTTCTTCCTCATGCTAAAAGTCACTACCTGATAGATTTACCTTTTTTTTTAAAAAAATTACTGTTCCTTCAAAAATCGCAAATTTTTCGTCAGAAATTGTCACGGAATTTATTTTTTAATAAATAATAATGTCACATGTCCCCTGCGCAAGCCGCCACTTTATAGTCGAGCCTCAGTCATGTGTCACCACCTAATAAATTTGAAATTTTGTCTCCTCTAGGATTTGAACCCCCAACCACTGGTACACATGTTTGATCGTGATCCTTTACCAGTTGAACTACGATGACCTTGTGTCTTCTAAACGTATATTTAAATATACATAATATTCTACTGCATAATAAATTATTTACATTTATAATTATACACACACATATTTCATATATACACATATACATATATATAATATTATTAAAAATTAAAAATAAAGTGAATGATAATTTTAATTTATATGTTTATTATTTTATATATTTTCATTTTATTTTATACATAATGTATTATTGATTGGACAATAATATTTAGGGGGAATTACTACAAAGTCCCATGCAAGAGAATTAATATCAGAAAGGTTCCATTGACAACTCAAGTAGCTACTATTAACAACTCAAGTTACTCGCATTGACAACTTCTTGGGACCTTTATAGTAATTCCCCCTAATATTTATATATTGATATGATTATTTATTTTATAATTTTTATTATTTTGAAAAATATTTATTTTAAAATAAAAATATGACAAATAAAATAAATATTATTTCTAATATTTTCATATTTAATATTCATTTTATACAAAAAAACACCTCATTTCCGACAGAATTAGCCACGGAAATTTTTCCGTGGCTAATTCCGTCGGAAATCCGTCAAAAATTTCGTCGGAAAAATTTCCGACGGAATTTCCGACGGAAATTTCCGTGGCAAAATTTGCCACGGAATTAGCCACGGAAACAATATTCCGTGGCAATTTCTAAAGGAAATTTCCGTGGCAAAATTTGCCACGGAATTAGCCACGGAAACAATATTCCGTGGCAATTTCCGACGAAATTTCCAACGGAAATTTTCCGTGGCAAAATTAGCCACGGAAAAATATTCCGTGGCAATTTCCGACGGAAATTCCGTCGGAAATATTCCGTGGCAAATTTAGCCACGGAATTAGCCACGGAAACGTGTTCCGTGGCTAATTCCGTCGCAAATTTAATTATTATTTAATTATTAATTAATTAATTATAATAATTATAATTTTATTAATTAATTATTAATTTCAATTTTAAATTTTTTATTCTTATTTTTTTATTATTTAATATTAAATCTTAATTAATATATTAATTAAAATCAATATTAAATATGAAAATATTAGAAATAATATTTATTTTATTTGTAATAATTTTATATTAAAATTAATATTGTTTAAGATAATAAAAATTATGAAATTAATAATCATATAAATATTATATATAAATAAGTTATTATGTAGTATAATATTATATATATATATATATTTAAATATGCGTTTAGAAGATACAAGGTTCTCGCAGCTCAACTGGCAAGGGATCACGCGCGTGCACAGGAGGTCGGGGGTTCGAATCCTGGAGGAGGCAAAATTGAGAATT
>QFDD01011363.1:0-11558 GCA_006871305.1 Vachellia collinsii
GCTGGTTTCTGGGTATTGCGTGGGCGCACGAGTTCGCTAGGTTACATTATAGGCACGGCCCCAGCGGATTTCAGGAAGGTTCGGCACAAAATATAAAGCATACAAAAAAAAAAAAAATTCTTCCCTCAGAATATAAAGCATATTTTGAGTCTTTAATTTTAGGAGCAAGTAAAAAAGATTCTTATGTTGTCTATATTTATACTCATACATTAAAAATTGAGCTTAAGAGAAAATTAATCGAACTATAATGACTCAAATGAAAAATAAACTAGAGGAACCTGATTCCAAATTAAGGTAGATCACAAAGAGCTGTGATTATTTCTTCCTTTAATCATCAATATCTCCCCGGTATAATTAAACGAAAATGTTAATCAGCTAGAAAGTTCTAAGACGCAACTCTTACTTTTCCATATCTCTAAATAACTGCCAAGTTCCATGAGATATAAATCAATGTTTCCATTTTCTTGGGGCCACATGGAGCCCAGCGTATGCCATATACTAGTACAAATTATATCCTCATTTCGTTGACCTAAGGGAGTCCCACTCGCTTTTCTATCTATGCAAGAGAAAATACTTAAAGAGTCATTTATACTATTTTCAATAAAAATATTACAAATTGATTTTTATATGAATCTTACAAATATTTGTTATAATAAATTATGGAGAGATGAATAACCAAAGAAAACTTATAAAATATGAAGCCCACACAAAAATAATAATTCAGAATATTTTCATTAAAAATATAGCATGGATGAGGTACCACTCTATAAAGTATATAAATATTTGTTTTTATGCGATAAAGGGTTTAGCTTTTATTAATTTCGTGATGAAACAGCAGTTGCGAACGTTGAAGCTTCTGGTCAAACAATGACATGCTTTTCGTATACAAAACAATAACTGACATTTTGATATGTCCCGCTTCTTCCTCATGCGATGAAAAAGAAAATTACCTCTAGAGACCTTAACTCACAAATCTTGAAAATTCAAAAAGTTCGATTCCTTTCAATTCTGTGGTAAATGGGCGAAAAGTACGAATATTCTTGTTCTCTCACTCTGAAAAACATAAATATTAAATAACAATATTTGTATCAACTATGCTAATTTAGTATTCTCGAGATTACAGAAAAAAAAAAAAAACCTTTATTTCCACACAGACATTTTAATCCATTCGTATCATAGTAGAGTCTCAACAAGAGCATCGTTCATGTCCAAAAAAACCATACTAGTATTTTATATAATTTGTAGATAGTATAATTTGCTAGATGTAATCCTATTTTATATCGTTGATTTAAGTATACTAAATTTCATTGTTAGTGTTATGGCTTTTCAAGATAAATTTCTCTTTCTGGCGAGCGCGCAATCATTGACAATGCAAGGCAGCCCAAAGAAAAATATATTAAGTACTAATTGCTTAATTGTTTTAAAAAAACGACAAGTGGAGAGTCAACCCACGTTGAATAGTCAAAACCCACATTGTTCGGCTGACCCATCATCGTTGCTGCCCTGCCCAAGTAGTATTCATATGGAAAGCAAAACTGAATATACATATATATATATATAATTTGCTGTGGGGAAAATATATATATATATTTTGCTATTCATGTACTATTTCATTTCCCTTCTCACGAAGAGCTTAAGACCTGGTCTATGATAAAGGAACTTGGAAGAATATTAATTTTAAATTTCGCTAACTATATTCTGAAATTGATTGCATAAATTGTTGAACGGAGATAACTAAATTAAGCAACGAGAAGACGAAGAAATTTCAGACCCTCACATTTAATGTCGTTATTTTTATTACCTTTAAATCCCCAGTGGTAGTTAATAGGGTGCTGTTATTTTTTAAAAATATATTTGCAAGTATAAGCAACTTGATTCAAAAAATAAATATTTATTTTTTGACGGAACAGGGGATATACATTCGTAGATAATATATTTGCAAGTATATTTGCAAGTATAAGCAACTTGATTCAAAAAATAAATATTTATTTTTTGACGGAACAGGGAATATACATTCGTAGATAATATATTACAACATTTATACAAGTCACTGATATGTCACTTTATCTCTGGGTTGGTCTAGTTTGGTTATATAAGTACTTGTTGCTGCTTTCATTATTAAAACATGTATTTGGGTCAACAAGGGTACTTTTGACTATTATCGATTGAATTCGTAAGAGCAATTAATAAAAAGGGGAGGGAGGCTGCGAGGGTCGGATCCGACTAGTTGATAAGGGGAAGGCAAGGCGCCGCGTACCCGCTAGGTCTTGGGCTAGATTCCTTGCGAGGCACCTGGGATTAGTCTAACACTTTGTG
This sequence comes from Vachellia collinsii, assembly GCA_006871305.1. NCBI lineage: Eukaryota > Viridiplantae > Streptophyta > Magnoliopsida > Fabales > Fabaceae > Vachellia > Vachellia collinsii. The sequence goes on from QFDD01011363.1 coordinate 2,317, forward strand.
CTGGGATACCCTGAGGCAGCGATTACATCCTACTCAAAAAAAAAATAAAAAGGGGAGGGACTGGTCTAAAAAAAGAGCAATTAATTCCCTGATAAACTCACAATAACTATCATTTAAAAATAACAAAAAATATGGGGCGAACAAAATAATAAAATATATGTATTGGAAAATTGAAATTTGACTGGGTCACTTAATTACGGTCAAGTGCATAGCATACATGAAACTTAGTGTATGCATGGAGCAAATCGGATTAGGTTGATACCCAACCTGAGGTTAGTTTGTTGTCGATCTTGTATTGTACAAGACAGCCTAAAATTTGGTCCAATCTAATACAAATTAGAAGTCAGGTTGGATTAGACTAGTCCATTTGGACTGCTTGGACTCTAGGGACATCGATGCTCCCTTTTTTATCTCTTTGCAATAAGAAAAATCATAATCTAATAATACAAAATTGACATAGAAAAAACTTAAAATCATATAAGATATATCTTAAAATATTAAAATTTAAATATAAATAGATGATTTTCATTATTTAATAATAATAAGTATCATTTTTAACATGTAAATTAAAAAAAAATTAAGTGAGGAGCAATCCCGACCAAACTGGATAAGACTGATTGGTATAAACACTTGATCCTAAATTCAATCTAACTCGATTGGTCAATTAAATCCAATTTAATCCGATTTCATTGTATTATTTACTTAGACCAATTTGAACTATTGGATTTTTACACATCACTGCATCGCCTGCGTGAAACGTAGCTTTCATGTTTTAAGGGAAAGAAACTTTTGAATGGCTTTGTTTGTTTTAATTTTAAAATATCCTTCACTTTAATTTTTAACCATACAGGCAAAAGCGACGCAGCAATTTGCAACTCCCAACCAATTTCTCCCTCTCAGTTATTGAAGAGATTAATGGAACAGCTAATCAAATAATGCTATGTCGTGCACGTGCTGTTTTTTATTGTTTTGTCTCTATTTTCCTCTCTATATATATATATATATATGTAAATAACTATTTTCAACTATCGATATTACTTATTAACTTAATTTTTTATATTTTTAAAAATATTAACATAACATCTGATTTGTTAAGTTTGTTATTATTTTTGTTTTCATCCATCAAATTTTAAATCATAGATTTTGGTCATCAACATTCATTTTCATCAAAACATTGGCCATGCAATTCAATAAATATCCAGACTATTTTGCTCATTGAAATGCAAAATCTATTATTTGGAACTTGAAGAACCATAAATCCTTTTAAAAATAATAATTGTCATTTAGAGTTTAAGATATCTTGCACCTTGTCATGAACATTCCACTTGCTTTATACAACTGAAAATGCAAGAGAGTAATCCCCATGGTAGTTGTCTTTCAAAAAAAAAAAATATTGGTCCATAATGAGTTACTACAAGAATAATTAATGCTCATGTAATAATCTTATACCAAGTAATTTATGTTAAAACGTGATTTTTATAGTTTTATTTTCCCTCCAGAACCTCTTTAATGTGGAGTAAAAATGATTTTTTCCAATTTAATAAAAATCTAATGAGTTCATTGATCTTTTAGCTTTTATCCCGGTGAAATGAATGAAAAAGGAGTAGCCCTTTAAAAAAACAAAACAAAACAAAAGGCAGGGAAAATGGTTAAGTAGCAATTATTATTGGGTCAGTCAACCACCACCTTTGTCTCCTCTACCCTTCTATTATGTCTTTGATATGAATTATAACTTTTATTGCTCACCAAAAAATTAAAGTATTTAATATATTGAATCGCTGACATCATGCTACAATTGTGCATATAGGCAACATATTTATTTGTTTTTTAATAACTTCGCTGAATGTCGGTTGCCAAGTCCTTTTCTGAACCCGTCGACTCTGATATTCAACGGGCTACCCAAAAAAAAAAAAACTCTGAAAATTCAAATTTAGTAAACTGTTTTTAATTATAGTTAAATAAATTGTAGATTTACATTCCGTGAGTGACCAGAAATGTAAAACAAAATAATAATTGAGCCAATATGGATATACAACCCTTGTTTCCGTTTTCGTTCCCATTTGGATTCATGAGACATTTTAACAAAGGGCCCGAATGTTAGAATTGATTTCAACCGATATGGATATCAAGATGGAAATAAGATTTAAAAGTGTGTTTGGTATGTACGTAGAATTAAGATATGATTTTTATTTAGTATTTATATTTAATATGTGAAATTACTAAATTGATCTCATTAAAAAAAATACCTAGTAGAAATCCTATCACCTATTCCGCCAACTCTTGCAATTTCAGAGCCAACATTTCATCGCTTTCTTCCTGGCCAATTCTTTCCGATGTTGCACACCAAGCTTTTCACTAACTTGGGCTTCTTGAAGCTTTCCTTATCAACCTCTGAAGGTTTTTCTTGTGTATGTTAATATGTTTTCCGTAGATCTGAAGCTATGATAGCCATTAAGATGTCGCCAGTGGTGGACTGCTCATAGTGGGGTTGTGCCATCACTGGAATCGCCAAGGAGACAATCATCATTTTATGCATATCTAAAGCTCCAATGGCCATCAAGATGCCGTTGGCGGTAGACTGCTCATGGTGGAGTTGTGCTCATGGCTGGGGTACCGTAATGGGTTGTGCCACTCCCTGCTGGCGATGGCTGGAGTTGTTCTCATAGGCGGTGCTCATGGTGGATTACTAACCAGCGGTAGGTTGTGCTTACGAGTTTGTGGATGAAGATGAAAAATAGGAAGGGTAAAGTTAGAATTCAATGGAGCTTTTCTCATTTCCATAGGATACCTAGAAAAATCAATTCCAATCATTTTGATTGAATTGGCTTCTATGTGGAAGCCAACTCCATACCCATTTCTTTGTACCAAACATATATGGTTATGGAAATCAATTTCATTTTCATATCCATGCACCCCAATTCCTTTGTACCAAATGTAACCAAAGTTGTTTCATATTTTACAGTAATGTAAAATATTTTAAAAATTGGCAAAAATAAAAGTAAAATAGTTTAAATAAAACAATAATTTATTAATGACTTTGTTGCAATAATACCCCTCCCTAATTAATTGTGAGTTGATTAAGTGTTAGTGTTAAATGCGGATGTTTCTTAAGGTTTACACTTTTTTTAAAAATACAGGATTTTGAATTGTATTTAATCAGGTTTACCCTTCTACACAGTTTTTTAATATACTACAAATTGAAATGGAAGGAGCACCCTCCATATAACCCATTTGGTTTGACTTTATAAAAGGGAATTACATGCAATCCCAATACAATGTGTTGATTATAATGTTTGGTTAGATTTCTGTAATTAAAATTGATTACATTTTGAAATCACAGTTACACTTCTAGGAATAATGAATAGAGATGTAGACCTATTGTAATATAGATAATAAGATATAATTATCATTATAAATTTTAAAATTGACTAAAACGTTATTTTAATGAAATGCGTAAGCTCTACGGACATGTTCATCCTCTTTGCCACCATTTTCTTCATCACCACTAGTTTTATCATTGACATTGCTATAGTTACTCATTATACACACATTTATATCTAAGTTGGCTCAATTTCAAATTACATAAAAATTATACTTATCATAATCATTATAAAGAATTGTCTATAATTATGAAATTTAAATAAAAATTTCGTTACACTTTAATTCAATTAGGAATGTTATGTATAATAGAAGAAAAAAAACTTATGGAATAAATAGACAGTATCATTTTTATTGGTTCAAGCCAAGACAACTTTATATGTGTATACTGACATTTAAAAATACAACATCCTAGTTCACATGAATAAATTTATATTTATTTATTAGCGTTATTTGTATATAAATTATATTGGTTGTGAAAATATAGTTATGTAATTTGGCACAAAAAAATACAATTTTAATTCATGTTATGCGTGTGTATAGAGGCAAGGGTGATTTTGTCTTTTAACTTAATATTCTCACATATTTTTATATTCTTTGTAATCAAACAGAATAGTTTTATGCTTATGTATCATCTTTCTTTAATGGTGAATCAAACAAAACTATGTAAATATCGTTCCATTCCATTCTATTTCGTTCCTTAAGATTTAATGAACCAAATAGGATATTATAATTATATCTGTTGGGCACTTCTTAATTCTTATACTTCCTTTGACTCGATATATATAACCCATCCTAAATTATGGAGAAGTGATTGAAAATTGTTTATATTTTGAAATGGATAAATCAATTTGCATGGATATATTTATATTGATAATATGTACGTAATATTTTACATCTCTTATAAATAATTTATATAAAAAAAGATTGTAATATAAATTTTATTGCATATTGAACATATCCCATTGGAGTAAAAAGAAAAAGAAAAATTATTGTAGAGTCCCAACTTACAAACAAGAGAATTAATATCAGTAAAGTCCCTAGAGGTTGTTAATAGTAGTTGTTTCACTTGTTAATTGTGCCCTTCGATTTGTCAATAGGACTTTACTGATATTAATTCTCTTACTTGAAACCCTACGGTAATTAAAAAAAAATCATACTGCCACTTCTTTATGAATTATATGGTTTGCTGTAAAATTTATGGTGCATTGATTGGTAAGTATATAAGAATGATATTCTCGTACATACTCGGACCAAAGAAAAAAGAGCGAGAATTATATATGAATTTTGGACACACACGTCCAGTGGTGTGTGTATGGACATATCGTTATAAACATGAAAGAGGGCCAAAGAAATGTGCACTTTGGCGGCTTCCCGATACGATGAAGTTGTCAGTTTATTAGAACATAACATAACACAAGTGTGGAGCTGGAAGGAAGACGACAGAAACTAAATTCTATCTAGTCATTTGAGTTCCTTTGAGTGATTTAAAAAGCTAAACAAATGAGTCATCTGTAATATATATATTTTGAAATAATTATGTATATCATTATATTATGTATCAGTTTATAAGATAAAATAATTTGTCTGAATAAATTAAGATTGCAAATATATCATTAGTTAAATAGATTTTTTAATTAAAAAATTAACTAAATTATATATTATGAAAATGAGGTAATAATATTTATATACAAATCACTAAGCGTTGACCAGATAACAAACAGCGACCAATTCCCACTCTGGTCCTTTTCAAACACCCCAGATGCATGCATAGGTGTCATCGTCATCCTCACAGATTGCAAAATCTTTAAAAAAATAAATAAAAGAAGCACTTAAATCTTTAATAGCACCTTCTATTGTTTATATAAAAGTCTGTAAGATTAATAAAATTAATTAATTTATATATTTATTATTTTTTTAAACTAATTTATCTAATCAATAAACCGATATATAATATAGTAATATACATGGATATTTTATAGTATATGTTACAATTAATTTATCTAGGCTATTCACCATTATCAAAAAATTTAGGCGATTCTCATATCAGTGATGCGTAGCAATACATATCAAACTAAATGTCGTAAACTTGCATGCAATTTTAAAATGCAAAAAACGACGAGAGTATACTATACATTCAGAGAGCTTGGGGTCAGACGGCAATGTGCCACGCAGTAACCGTTTGTGATCTCTGGCCGTTGTAGGCTTTCTTTGTCGTATACTCGCGTATTTGCCCTGGCCTCTCTACCTTAAATATCATTGTTCCCATTTTAATTAACAGTATAAACTATTTTTTTGAAGTAATTTACAATTTGTAACATAAGTATATAGAATGAGTTTTATTTTAATTTATGTGAATTTATTTCTTAGATATTAATACAAAGATGTCCATAATCTGCTCATGGTGGACCAGTTAACTCATTGTCTCCATTAATTTGTACTCCCCCTTCTATCACGCACAGAGATAATTATCTAGGCATGGCCATTAATCTGCGAATAATGAATCGCTGTGTGTGTATATATATATATATATTTTTACATTCGTAATCGACATTTGCCAATTGGACCATGTCATGAGTGGCATGCTGTTTTATTTAAAAGGCTCAAATATATAATGGATGATATGATAATGAAAAATGGGTGAAAAGTTCCTGGTTTAGAATTTTTATTGATTAGAACGGTTCAATATACTTTTATATGCATAATGTATCAGTACCATGTAGAATTTTATATATTGAGAGTATCAATTCTTTATAATGAAAAAAAAAATTAAATATGGATTTTTTGCCTCGTTTTTTTTTCCCTATAGTAATTATTAAAATAAAAAGGGGTCAAACTCAACGGTCAATGGCTATTGCGTCACCAAGTGGCGAAGCTACCAAAGAATCGTCATTATAATCATCGCAAGATGAATGTAGCCATGCTCACCAATCCTCTTTCTGGACATCTTCGTTTCTTACTCTATCATTTTTCTCTGCGAATTTCAACAATTAAAAATAAACGATTGTATGGATCGAGTCCAGCATTAGGAGTTAATTTAACCACTTGAATGTGACAGCTAATATTTGAATTCCTAATGAGTAGAGCCGGTAAAACGAATTCAACCCATTGATCATGATATGTTTTTCCAGTCAATCAAAATGTAAGCTATATAGGCTTGCATTGCTTAGCCATTGGGTTATGCGTGGTCAAATTGTAAATCTATTTATCCCATCCTATTTCTTTTTTTTTTAATAATTCATTTTTTAGAAAATAATTTTGGAGTAAATTTTCTAAACTATTAAATCTTTATAAATTAGGGAACACATAATTATGTACATTTGTTTCATTCTTTTAAATTTATTACTATCTATGCATAAAAAATAAATATTTTTTAAAATGTTTAAAATTAAAATACATAAAACTTATTAAAGATACTGTAATTGCTGGATGATATATAAAAGTTTATTCCAGAGATGTTTTCTTATAGTCCATTAACTTCATTTTAATTGTTTTTTTAAATGTTTACATGCTTATTAAAATTTTTAATATATAGGCTATTAATTTTTAAAAATGAAAAAAAATAAATGGTGGGTTGACAGGTGGACTGGTGGGGGCTGCAAGTCTCCAGCCGGCGGGTTGCCATTTTCTAATACTACTGATGGGTAATAAGATGCATGTACATTAATTTCTTTTTTTTCTTTTTTGAATAATACTGATATTATTGCTCAAGATACATTGTCAAACAGACAGAAGTACACCTTTGGAGGTTAGCCGCCAACATCCGGTACATTAATTTAATTTCTGACAATGCGTTAAATAATATCATCCTCGGTGAAATAATGTATCTGTCTGGCCAACAAAAGAAATAGAGCAGCTGGACAGAAGCTTAATAACAAAAAAAAAAAATACTCACAAGATTTCATGTAGCAATGATTTTAATAGTAGTGAGGAAAAGGTGAGCGAGTTTCTAGGCATTGAAATCTTAAATATGGTAAAGAAATCTGTTTTTCCAAAGGGACATAGTCATATAAAAAAAAAATGGCATTTCCTCAGTGAAGGTAAAATCTAATTCATGTTTCAAAAATGATTTGATTTCGTCCTTCCTCCTAATCATTTCATCAATCATATTGTTGCATTCAGTCATCGGGGCAAATGCGTGCATCTCTCTCTCTCTCTCTCTCTCTCTCTCCCCCCCCCTCCACTTTTTGACTTAAGAAACTTGGTCGAATATTAAATCAATTGAGATAGTAATTTAAAGATCAATATATCATATTAGAATCAATCCAACCATATTATAATAATAACATTCATTTGATAATATCAATGTATTTCTAAAAAACGATTTTGGGCTCAATCAACTCAATCAGCCATGATGGTTCAATTGTCAACGACAGTCCAAAATAAGGTCCAGCAACAGTCCTTGGGATCGAAACTTGCCAGGAGCCTCACGCCTGTGACCAGCGTCAGCGACACAAACGTTCGTCTCTGATCCACGACTGCCTCACAACCCCATGAATGTCAGATCATACCGTTGTGATCCACGGATTTAGCACCCACGCTGCCTAAATCTACGGAGCCATACTGTAATCGTTCAACGGCCAGCCTCGCATGAACTGATCTATTTATTTTGGCTAATATGTAATGAGAGGAGGATCGGATCTAATATGCTCATTAAAAACACTTCTTCTTCCTCATCTGATCGCTCTCCCTTGACCACTGTACACCTCTTCTGAGCATTAATATAAGCTATTGGTCAAGCCATCTTGATACCCTTTTTCATCTTTACATCAGAGACGGCATTGCTGTTTTCATTTTATACTGCTGGTTCTCTGAACCCTCTTTCGAAAGTATATTTTCTCGAAATTTGCACCAACAATAAAAATACAATAATTTTAATAATATCTGCTTTGAACATATATGCAAAACATATCACAATACTCAATTTAATAGTAAAAATTACGATATGAAAATATAGCAAAGATGGAATCCTTACAATTTACAATCCTTCAAAGACTTTAATTAATGATCATTGATAACAAAAAATATCGTGATGTTCATTCAGATTAGTAGGGAATGAGGCATCAAGATAAGCCAAACTAAGAAAAATAGAAATGCTATTTAAATCATTCAAAATCGGATTCAATAATATCCATATATTCATTATCTTTCTTGAAATAGTTGATTAATTTGCAAAATAGAGTTAATTGGTTTGATCATTCAAAACCAACGGGTTACCCAAGGTGAATCAAACATGATCAAGAATCGGTTTATCGGTTTTCAACCAGTCCAGTTCAACTTTTCATTTGTTGATAACAATACTTGTGTGATTGAAAAGGAAATGTATAAAAAACCACCATCCTATGGTGGCGGGCCAGATAGGGAATAATTATACAGCACAGAGGGGGGGGGGTGATAATTATCTTAACAATACCGTTTTATAGTAAAAGAATAAACGGCAATAGCATAATGACATTAATCCATGAAAAGGTCCCTAATTTTGTATGCATTCACAGATAAATAGAGTTGATTCGATCAACATGATTCTATTTTATTTTTATTTTCTTCTCAATTTGTCTGTCTGAACCCTTTAAACTCAAATCCGCCCGAAAAAAATTTGCAAACGTGCTAGGGGTGGGGTGGGGTGGGGGGTCTCCAAACATGATAATGGATTTAGGGTCAAATAGCTTGCTTGTTAAACGTGATCTCATCAGAAAATATCTGCATATTTGACTTTTGCACAATAATATATACACACATTTTTTTTTTTTTTGATACATATATACACACATTTGGTTCATGAAAAAGTTCAAATATTTCGCCTTGAAAGGTAGGGACGCCGCTAGCCCAGATGCATATGGGAAAGGAAAAGGGCCTCTGGAACG
>QFDD01011365.1:0-10506 GCA_006871305.1 Vachellia collinsii
CTAAGAATGTATTTTTGAAGCCCATTGAGAACCTGAAGGTGGGGCTTAATTGCATAACTTTTGAAGCCCAATGAGAACCAGGCGGGCCTCACTTTAAACTCAGCCCATTTATAATCTTCTGTCCAAGGTGTTTCTGAAGGCATATGTATTAGAGAAAGTTTTCACCCAAATCCCTATACACATGTGTGGGAAAGCTTGTTAGTGTTGCTAATGTGACAATGTACTCCAAGGGTGTAATCAGGAGGAGTATTAGTATAATCGTGATAGGCCTCATGAGCACTTTTTATCAAATTTTGTGGGTTTGGAGGCACTTAAAATAAGTGTTTTTGCACTTTACCAAATAAAATTCATATCATATATTTATTTTGTAAAATGTAAATAACATGCATCGACGCTCTCTGCACAAGAAGCTTTTTGCCAAAATTACAACAAAAAAATATTTGAAAATCCACAATAAAAAACTACATATACCTTAAGAGTCTGTATGGTGTGAGGGGAGGGATAGAGAAATTTTTTGAGTATGATATAAAAAAAAAAAAAAAGAAAAGAAGTGGGGTGAAAAATTTTTAATTGATTTTTTTTTTTTGCGTTGTTATCTTACACTTTATCTTTATTAGAATTTTATAACCATACTTCTTCAATTTTTAAAATTTCAACTAACAAAAATTTTTAACCCCCCCCCCCCAAAAAAAAAAATCCTTTGCACTAAACATCCACTAGAAATGACGAACTGATGATTGGTTGATAGATAAAGATATTGCTTTTTTAAAGACTTCATATAACGTTACACACACCAAAGGAAGTTACAACTTGGTGCAAACCATTGACATGTTAAATTATACTCAAAGCATAAAGTAATATGTATGTGTGTATCCATCATGGTTCATGCATAAACGATGGACAAGTTACAATTGAAACTGTCCAAAAACGAGAAACCATTATGGATTGAACCTAGAAATGATCATCAGTTGATTTGCCGACAGTTATCGCGTACTTCACCCTTGGAATCATCTTTGACATCGAGCAAGCTCATCTTAACCATGGCTTGCTGGAAATCAAAGAAGAACATGGCCTGGTTCAGTGCATAGCCATTGACGAAGTTCCTGGTTGAAGGGCTGCTATACAGTGTTTGGTCGGAGGTAAGAACTCCATTCTTCCTCAACAAAGCATTGTAGTAGAGGTTGTCGAAGTCGTTCCTCGTGTCGTCGAACGGCTGCTCGGAGTTGTCGCCACCACTGCATGTTTTCGAGAGTGTTTTAGCGAACTCTGAACCCAACGTTGCATCTGCCTTCAGTCGGTTTTTGAACGATGAACACCTTGCCACTCCAAGTGTATGTGCTCCTGCATGATTCACATGTACAATACTATCATTAATTGTCTCATACGTATTTGAAAAAAAGGCTAAGGTATAATTTCGGCAATGAAAGTAGTGTTGGGCATAATTAATTCTGAAATGTGCAAAAGTATATATACGTGTGTGTCGCATATAAAAAGATATGTGTTTGGATCAGTTTAACAAAGCTTTTAAATTGTAGCACTTTTAAAAGACTATATCAAGAATTACACTCTTCAAAACTTAATTATACGAAAAATTTTATTGTTAAAAAAATTGCTTGCTTTTAGTTCTGTTGGTTTCATTGACCAAACAACGAAAAAGGGGGAAAAAAACCAGTTTTGTCAACTTTAATCAGTTCCAAGTTAACCATCCTAAGTTCCGTAGCTGTGTTTTTCCGTCTTTTTTGCTCGTAGAAGATTACGCGTGCTGAGGATTTGTTTTAATACATACGCATCACCTTTGAGTTATACATGTAACTAAAAGTCAATCCTTCCATGTATTGCAAAGAGTTTAAGATAAATGTATTATTAGTGTTTGATTTAATTTTTTATAAAAAAATTATATTCCTTCTCTCCCTGTACGCACAGAAAAATCATCACTTTGTAACATTTATAGTTGAAATGAATTGGGCTATGGTTTGATGTAATCCTATGTGGCGTCCTAGATGTGCTTTTCAACAACGTGGCATTCTAAGTGCTGTTCAACATGGCATTTAATTAGTTAGCATTCCTTTTTTTTTTTATACCACGTGTTTAGATGAGTTGAATCTCGATAATTCATAAGAATTAGAATATGCCTCAAAATTTAATATTTATAGAGTTATTTATAGATCACCATGTAGCAATCAAGTTATGCTTACGGGACAAAGAATATAAGTTGCATGTCATGTCATCATGGATATATGTAGAAGAAAGCCCAAGTGACGAAGAGATCTATTTTCAAGAAACTACAATATGTATGGTTGCCCAAGTGGTATTCAAGGCCTCTTGGAAAATAGATTTCTTCAATGTGAGCTTCAGAGCTTCCCTTCCACATAGAAAACTTGATAACATGGTGTACTACTATATTTATGATATCATGTGTGACTGACTTGATGATCTGTAGTATACTAAAATTTGGATGCCATGTTGAACACCACGTAGGATACTTAGCTATAAGATCGCATCATGCATGCTTTATTTGCATAGAGTATATATGAGATGAGCTATGTTCTTATAATTAGCTCCTTTCAATAAATTTTGTATTATATATATATATATATATTTATAGATGGATATGATAGATATTATAAATATACCAGAGAGAGCAACCATCTGTTGGGCAGTGAAGCCATGTTGGGCAAACATCTTGATGAGCTGGGAAGCATTGAGGTTTGGGGCTGGCAGATTTATTGTATCTTCAATCTTTGATCTTCTTCCATCCTTCCTCCCTTTTGGTATGTCATACACCGGCCCTCCAGCCTGCTCATATGTGTGTGTGTCAAGCCAACAAATAATACCTCACATATATATGTAATCAGAAAAAGAAAAGGAAGAAGCTAATTAATTAAGCATATATATATATATATATATATATAAAAAGCGCTAAGGTTGCTGATGATGGATCTTACAAAGAAAACGGCATCTCTAGCGGCCATTGCAAGGATGTCAGCACATGAAACGACACCAGGGCATTGTTCTTCAAGCTGTTCCTTGATGTCGTCTATGATCTCATAGCCTCTTAAGCTCAGATTTGCTGGTGAATCCTTCTCTGCTGTGTTTCCCTTCGTTGAATCTATCAGAACTGATCCATCACATCCCTGTCCATCCATCCATCCATCGTTACGTTGCTCCAATAATCATCAGTCATATTGTTATATAAAGTGCCATTATTAATGAGTGACAGCAGAGGACGGGGATGAGATCAACGAGGACGTTGAAATGGACATGTTGCCATAAAAGAAAAGATAGAATTTGTCATAAACGTGCAAAAGGGAGAGTTGGTTTAGCGTCCATTAAAAAGAAAAATGGCAGAAAATTCTTTAAGATTGTTTGTAAAAATGTACAAAAAAAAAAGTTATTGAAGACACTAAAAAGAAACTTTGATTATGTACTAGCATAGAGCTCTCCAAAAAGTAGTAGGAGAAGACTAAAAAGAACACTTACTCTTACTAAAATAATCAGTCATATATATATAAATATACTACCAATATTTACATCATGTAATAACAATGATATATATATATATATATGATATGATATAATTGAAGAGAAAGAGAGAACCTGAATGAAGCAGTCATGGAAGTGCATTCTAAGGAGAGCAGCAGCAAGGGTGGGATCCTTCTCCAAAGCACTGTTCACTGTGTCCTTCACGATTGGCTCAACTAAGGGGCAGCTGGCCAAGTAGTAACCCATGCTCAAACCATCTGCTCCATTAATATTAATACTCATCATTACTACTACCATCATCATCACCAACACCACTGATCTCCCCAGATTCGCCATCATCATCGCAGAAGAAGAAGCTTTGTGTAGAATCTGAAACCGAGAGCCACAGTTATATATAGCAGTAGTGGGTCGATGGAGAATATAATGAGAATGATTGTACGTATATGTCAAGTTTAGTTGTGTGTGTGTGTGTGTGGTAGGTCCAGGAATAAAGCGAGTCAAGGTAGTGGGAGAAAGTTGGCCGGGCAATTTATTGATGAGCATATGTGTATATAAATTATGGTAATGATGAATATATATTCAGACTTGGTCGGCTAATCTACTGTGTATAAGACGAGACAGAAAAAAAAGTTGGAGATAGTGGTTCTTGTCATTCTTCCTCCTGCTGTATAACTATCGTCATCATTCTTTGATATCCATCTAAATATTATTATTAATTAATATTACCTATTGGTCAATGTAAATATTACTACTATATATATAGATAGTTATTTATGTATAATAAACCCCATGTAAATGCATGTTGAAGTTGGCAAGTAAGGAATTTCACCTTTGGACTTTCGGTCGCTCTAATCTGCAGATCCATGATGATAAATACACGCATATATAGATTACATTAATTAATATTTTAATATATAGCTTGACGTTGAAACACACAGATAAAATAAAATTCAGTTTGGAAAATGACTGGTTGAAAATATCAGGGTGCAATATAAATGTACTTCCCTTCCACATGCTGTAGTATTCAATAAGAATTTATGTTTACTTTCTTAATTTAAAGGTATGTCTTAACTTTAATGAGCTACCGGAATTCAACTTACCTAAACTTTTAGTTTATAGGAAAAAAATATCATAATTTGTCGCTACAAAAAAAGTTGGTCCATGATATATATAAGGCCTTATTAAGAGTTTTGTTATTGATGGTTGAAGAAGTCTTTAATAAGTTTATAAATCATAAGATCTATTCTATATATTCTGATGCTGATGAGCTACCGATCGATATTCAACTCGATCAAACTTCTTTCCCCCATATCAGTTAAATAAAAAATTATTTTGGCAACTCAAGGCTTGCACATCAACCTAAGTGAAGTGATATATGCATGGTAGATCACTTTGACTGTACATACTGTTTGCAATAAGAATAATAGCAAGTGGAGTTTGACATTCAATTCCATTCCATTGATCCGATATATTATAATACTCGTGGGATAAGTATAACAAGTGTTTGACATCACAAGGCCAATAGAGAAATCTAGAAACTGATGAACCTCCATGGACTAGAAACCTCAAACTTCATATATGGCTATAACATGTTCAGTTTAGCTCCAACCCATGCGTACTGATTCTGGCCATTCAACTTATCTATGATGGTTTGTTTTAACCATTTGTTTTTGCAGGAAATGAATCTAATACTAGTCAAACGCAAGTGGAGAGTGGTTGCGTGGACTGCAGAATAAGCTCACGGGAGAGCTAGCTAGCTGTCCTGCATATCAGAGAGAGAGAGAGAGAGCCAAATATGAGTGCTACATATGTACATGTCTTTACGTGGAGAAAAGATGAATGGGAGAAAAAGGTGTACGAGTCCCACATGAGGACATGAGCTCTATAATTCAACAAGTCCCAATATTATAGTTGTTTTGAAGTGGTGAGAACGCGTTTAAGCCACATGTATGAGGTGAGTGGGTGTCAAATTACGTAACCATCCATGTATATATGGATATGGATGTGGGTGCATGCAATAGCTAGCACATAATTTGCTTCATTACTTCATCAGAAAGATAAACAGGCGAAGTGACAAGGGCCGCAATAAATGATGCCACCCAGTTTTTTTAAAAAAAAATAATTTATTTTGTGCGCGCGCGCTGCTATCTATTAATTATTATATATGTTTGCATTATATATACAGTCACTACAAACTCAGATTAGCTTTTGATATTCGGAACCAGCTATTGGCTTTCTGTATACGTCCAACCCCAATAACCCCCGGGTGCGAGGGAGAATAGTGGATCAATAATTTAAAACATTCAACTCTTGGTTTAAAAGTTTACAAGTGTAGTCAATTCCTAATGCTCACACTCTCACCTAATTAGTTAAATTTTATTAAATTTAAAACTCTTTAAAAAAGAGTGACAGATAGAGTTATTGAAATAGTAAATACCTTTATAAATATTGGCATTCATATTACAAGTATAATTAATAATTAGAATACTATTAAGTTATTATTAAAATGGTTAATACCTTTTATAAATATTGTTTTTCACGTTACAAGTTCAGCGCCTTAGGCTAGCTGATTTTTTTTTTTTGGAATGAGGTGCATTTTTTAAAATACACGAGCATTTCTACATTCCTAGTTGTTACCCTCTCACTAACTTGCCCATCATATTCACACTCACTTTACTTTCCCTACTTTTAACAAGATTGATTCTCTCATCAACTTAAGCATCCCTGCGCCGGCCAGTTCCGTTTGAGTAACTACGGAAAACAAAGTAAGTTAACATGCAAGGTCTTCGCCCCAAAGATTCCCCAACATCCCCCGGGGTTTTTTTTTGGGATACTAACTAGAACAAGTACATACAGTATGCAGAAATGAACTGAACTGCACTATTCGTAGGCTTTTGTCAGAGTTTAGATAACATACATGGATAACATCCAGAAGTTTCAGTCAGTCCGGTTAGATATATATATACACACAGAAAACGAAGGCAGCATCTGACTTACCCGAATCCGATGCCATATTTTAGGCCCATCCGTTATGTACAAGATTTTCTTTCCAGGCCACTTCAAACTACAAAAACAAAAACATTTATACATTTGGATTCTGTGCCTCAACGAACATCAGATGGCACCAGCAAGCAGCTTTCAGAGCAGTTCTTGTTAGTGGTAATAACATCATTCACAATCTCATCCGATTTAGGTGTGGGGTCACAGCTTTGGCATCTTGGACAAACAAACCGTGCGGGTACAGGATCTGCATCATGGATATCAGAGCACCTTGTGTGTCTCCACACTCCACATATATCACAAGCCAACATTCTCTCACCATCATCGTCCTTGGCCCCGCAGCTGCAATCCACGGTCCACCTCTCAATGCCCCGTTCCATTTGGAATTTGCCCAACCCATTCTTGCCAGTACATCTTCCTCGCAGCCGGACTGTGTTGATCATAGATCCTGACAAGTGCTTGACCTGTGAAGAATCATCGACATTATAGCCATGTAGCTCATCAATTTGAAGTCTTCGGAACATGAGATATACATCTTGAAAAGCATTCGCCGCTTCAACCTTGAGGTCAGATACAGTGGCATTTACAGGGAGGATAACTAATTCTGGCGGAAAGTGTGCGGCAAAATCTTCAGATTCATCTTCTAGTTCTATTTGACATGAGAAGCGGATCTTAGATGGGTTTGTCAGCGGCAACATCTCAGGTTTAAAGTCCTTTACAAACTGCTTGCAGTCAACAAGTTTCTGAGCCGAGCTCATGGCAATTGCCCTTGTCTCCTCTGGACCGTAGCTCAACATCATCTGAGGATGAAGAAGAGAATTATACAAGTATCTCAAGTCATGTATCAGAGTCACTTCAGATGGATACTTTAGGCCTGAAGAAATATTGCTTGCAATGCCATCGCGAGAATTGTTCCCTGTCTCCAGTCTGCAACAAATAATATAGCAATATCGAAGGTTAATGCAGAACAAACATTAGAAAAATCTAGAATATAAAGGAAGAAAGCCATCAGAGGATCCTCCAAATAAAATAAATCCATATCTAAAGGTTCAGCAACTCACTACTTAAAAGAATAACAATGTTATTGGACTTCTAGTCCCATGCATGATAATACAAAGAACATCATGAATTTCTTCGCCCGTGAATCATCACATGCTCAAGGGATAACCAACTTTTAAGTGGTTTAATTCATAACCTCATGGTTCAATATGCTTAAAAATCAGAATGGAGTAAAACCTGTACTCAAAAGCACCAGATACAGGATTGCATCGGGTATTCACCATTGCACCAAGGACCACTTTTCCTCCCAATTCTCCGAGGCAATAATCAAGCAGTTCTGGAGAGGCCACCTTGCAGACAGCACCCCTTAGAGCACGCCAGCTAACCCAATTGGACCCAGATACAGCTCGCAGCACTCTGAGCATGGCCTCCTCCACACATTCAATGTCACTCTTAGTCCATGATGAAGACACTCCTGTAGCATCGACCCGTCGTCTCTTGCAGGGGATGTCATCAATATTCTTTGATGCGGTGGTCTTACGAGCATCATGAATCAAACCCATCAAAAAACAAAAGAAGTCCCTTATATTTACAAGCTCATTCTTAGACAAAGAACGGTAATATGAGATCATGTCTTGTACACGAGAATCACATTTCTGCCCTGGGGAAAGAAAGGTGGACAAGGGCAGATTGGACAGGAATTCAACAGCCGACTTGTATGATTCATGTGTAAGACCATAGCTACCAGAACCAAATTGATAACCCCAATCACCATACCAAGGATGTCCCTTCGTAATAGCATGGAGCAGCCGGTACTCCAACCCATACCTCTTTGATACATCCATCACGCTAACTTTTCTGCTCATATAGACATGTGAAAACAATTGAGAGTTGAACTCAAAGTATTAAGTGAAACAAAGAAATTCTCCCATCCCAAGGCAAAGTTAATTTCAGAAGCCAAAAGCCCCAAAAAGTTAGCAATACAAGTCCACTGTATTATCTCTAGTCTCTAGGAAACCAACCCCCCAGCACCAGGGGAAACAAAAATAAATAGAATTTGTGAATTCTGAAGCAACCACGTATTCAACCATTGACAGTCATTCAGTAGAAAACAAGGAAGCTGCAATCAGAATCAAGCAACCTAACCTAACTCCAAGTGTCTTGCAGAGGCGATCCCAGAAGTCCATGATATGACACCCAGAAAGAAACTTTGAACCACCTTCTTTACCATTAACACGAAGAAGGTGACCATAACCATTAGCATGGACTACACCATGTAAAAGATGAGTTGTACTTTCTAACTGGTGATAGACCCAGTCTTCAACATCATCCGTGGTTGTCACATGGTTGCACGACTTGCACCTGAGCATACAAAGCATGCATCACATAAGTACAAAAATAGCTAAACCATGCTATTTCAACGCAAATGAGTACAGAGACACCAAACCATAAACATATTAACAAAGAATAATAAATCATATTACATGCAAATACAACAACAACAACAATAAGCAATAAATTAAGCAAGTATAAAAATTAACCCCAGACTAGCACAATAGCCCGGTTCATGAAACAGTTTCCACACCCTATTAACCACTTAGATTCTTTTAAGAGTCTCTAAGTCGAGGGTGAGAGCAAGTAGTATGATCTCTTCTCTAATAGTCTAATCTACTGCATCCAATTACACCATCAATCATTATGAACACGCCCAATTTAACTCTACTAACCACAATTGCAAATCCATACCAACCCAAGTTCACTACTGAGCCAAGAGTGCAGGGGTGGAATGGCACCAAATTTGGTAGCACATGGATCTCAGCTAAATTTCAACACAAGACTAAATCAAAAATGAAACTTATGCAGGCTCAAGCTCAATTTAGTTAAAAATATTTCAAACTTCAGCCTTAATTAGCTCAGCTTGATTTGAACAGGCCCACCAAAAATGACAGATGATAGAAAAAAATACTAGACTTAGTTAAAGATTGAACTGAAAATACAAATACAAATCTAATTCATTTTCATATGTACTAAATACTAAGCGAGCCCATATGCATGATCACATTTTCTATCCAAACAAGATCTCAATTAACCTCTCATAAAAAGAGCCTCCCCAACAGTTTCATTAGACCACCAGTATTTCCCAAGAGGATGCTTCAGAGAACAAGCCATCAATACTTCAAAAACTGTTAACAGGCCACTACTATAATCTATAGAAAAGGGAAACCCAATTGCTTTCTATACTACGAAACCATATGGTCCAAGTAGACAAGATCAATTACCATACCATTCAAAACCTTATCAAGTAAACAATGTCTTAATATGATTGAGTAAAAACTTTTATTGCCAAAGGCAGCAGATTTTCTCACGCTTGCACTTAATTGAAAATCACTCTTCATTATGTATTAAATTTAAGGATACAGCAAGCAAAGTATTGCTAGTACGATGACACCAAGCCCTCATGAACGCATCCAGCCAATAATTTAAACTCTGGTTCCCTTACAGCGACATTCCATTCCACGTATCCCTATCGGTTAACATCTATGTTATAACAGGAAATTGAAAAAAAAAAAATCAAATTACGACAAATTGTGTCGACCTAACATGATCAGCAAGTGCATTGAAAAACAAAAAAAAAAACAAAATCGGAGCCGAAGTAACTCACTTGGATTCTGACAAGTGCAAGATGTCTCCACAGCACATGCATGGCTTGTGGTACCCACCAATGGAAGTACCATCAGCCTTGATTATAAAATGGTAACGTTTCCCGCATACTGGATGACCACTCCAACCTTAATATTTCAAAGTTAAAATCAGAAAAATCATAACAGACACAAAACTCATTATATAGTTGACGATTAATAATAGAACGCCAATTCAAGTAAAAAAAAAGACACACAAGCAAAGAAAAATCATAATAATAAAAATCGCGAAAAGCGTGGCTTAAAAACAAAGACACGCAACCACGTTACGACGTCCTCAGTCTATATATTGAAAGACGCGAGAGAGAGAGAGAGAGAGAGAGAG
>QFDD01011366.1:0-10668 GCA_006871305.1 Vachellia collinsii
AAAAAAAATCGTAATGATAAATACTTTAAAGCAGTGTACTTACTATACTTACAATATAGTAGTATCTTGCTAGTTCCATACCCATGTTACTATGTAGTATCAATGCTGCTCGAAAGTGATTAACGTATCTTTTTTTCAACCACAATGTGATTTAGATTGTCGTTTCAATCCCACCATAACACTATATAACCAAAATTTAGGATTCTTGCTTTGTATTGCCTTGATAAATTAGCATATATACTCATATTACTACTTAACGCAGATGCCTCCAATCATTAATATAAAATATATTTTATAGTTTAATCTTTTTATTAAAGTGGATCTTATATTAAAGATTGAAAGTGATAATATATTACACTATTAGTGCTTAACCGTTAGTTATTACTAATTCAGTGTAAACTGCCAAAACATTATCTTAATTAAAGACACTTTTTCTAATTCTTATTTCAAGAACATTCACATGATGATCTAAATATAAGACATTTGATTTATAAAATTAATTTTTCTTCTTTAAATATCTTCTGTTTTGATATTTTTTTTGAAGCAACCAATCAGCCTCGTCTAATTCATGAACTTCAAGCCAGAGTATTCTTTTAACAATCGTAGCTGAATTTCTTGATCTGCACTCACAAATTTGTTAATATGTTTTTATAATAAAGAATAGAGTGCAAATAACGGAAGTCAGTCTAGAACATCACAATCCAGCACATATTCCATCGAAGACCTTCCTTACAAGTCAAGCTCCCTCATCTCTAGTTTTTTATCCATGCCAATGAAGCTGACCTTTGAGCAGCAAAGAACATAATATTAATAGTTGAAGGGTTGTGGCTTTTGAAGGGCGTTATTAGTGAGTCACTTTAGCTCTATGAGCGAAGATTCAAATTCTAATTCATCATGTTACGAAGGATTAATCTTTTTCATTAGCATTAAACAACGGAGATATAGTTTACATAAGAGATGTAAAGGAATCCAATATTTAATGACATGACAGGTTTCCAAGCGATTTAAAGGTCATAATTGGGAGGCCCAGTAAAAGCCCGTGTAAAGATCTGGGCCCGTAATAGCCAGGCCAGCTTTTGCTGGATTTATCATTGTTGATGAGGGACCTTAAAAAACGGGTATGCATGTGAAGCTTGAAGAAGCACACTAAGCGCGCCGGGCCAGTTCCCGGTTAACATCCGGTAACAGGTAATGAACGAATAAAGCATGAAGTACAGTCCCCAGACACCGAAATGAAAATGTCACTCCTCCTTCCCCCATTCCATTATAGCCATTGCCAAGCAAAGCAGAGCACGCTTGCACCTACCAAATTCACACAATCACGTCTGGTTAGTTCCTTGATTCTCGCTCTTTAGCATCCAAGAACCTTCACCTTCCTCTTCTCCGTCATCTATCCACCTTTCAATTCCCACCAGTTTTCACAAATCCAGGTACTTGGTCTCTCTATTTTTGCAATGTCGATCGATTCTTCTCAAGTCCTCGTTACAGAATCGAATATAAATTGATTTTTCAGTTCTTCTATCAGTTGGTGGTTCATTCCGCAGATATTCTTCGCTAATTGGCTCGGGTGTACAGAACCGGAAAAATGCTTACGTGCATAGCTCGTCCCAAGAAACCCGGGAGTGACTCGCTGAGTCAGCCCGATGATTCTGATTCTAAAAACCAAGCCATCAAATCCCTTACTTCTCAGGTACGTACCCGGAGCAATAACTGTGTGCGGACGCTATATTCCAAATCTTTTTGTCTTACTCGTTAAATATCTGCTTCAATTTAACTGTTCTTCGAATGGACATTTTGTAGCTTAAGGATATGGCGTTGAAAGCGTCGGGAGCGTACAAGCATTGTAGCCCCTGCACGGGCCCGCCAACGCAGACTCGACTCCGGAGCAATATAGAGTCAGACACGGATTCGGATCGTTTCCGGTGGTCGTACCGGAGAACAGGTAGCTCAAGCTCGACGACGACGAGGACATGGGGAAAGGAGATGGAAGCGAGGCTGAAGGGGATTTCGAGTGGAGAAGGGACGCCGAATTCGTCCAGTGGACGGCGAGTGGACCCGGTGGTGTTGTTCGTGGAAGAGAACGAGCCCAAAGAGTGGGTGGCGCAGGTGGAGCCCGGCGTTCTGATCACATTTGTTTCACTTCCGCGTGGCGGGAACGATCTGAAGCGAATACGGTTCAGGTACGCACGCCTTTAATTTTTGTTCTCTCCGTCCTGTTTGGAATCGGGCAGGCATGAACCGTCGCTGTGTGGTGGTTCTTTTTACGATGTCGCTGTGGTCTAAACAGACGGCGACTGTGGCCTGCGTTTACAGTGTTGGTCAAGATGGGACCCTAAAAGCATCTAGATCGTGATCATGACATTGAGTGCCTTTTGCCATGGTGGACTGTCAATTTGTCCCCCGCCATTTATCGGGCACTTGCATAGTGTATTGTAGGAATACAGGATCATAATTTCCCCCCTTTTTCATTCTTGGTTTTTATTTTACATATCGGAAGTTTTAGGGTTAAAGTTGAGATAAAATTATCAAGTATTTTAATGAAAATGGAATGAACATTATTAAATGAATAATACAATCGTTGAATGTACAAAAAATAATCGTATAATTTTTAAAAAGGGCATATGATAATGGATACTAAAAAATTGTTTAATTAAATACTCTTTTTATATTAAAGCTTATATATATATATGAAAAATTAATCCGAAAGTATTTATCGTTTTCCTCGGTATTTGGTAAGTTATTGGGTTTTCTTTCTTTCTTTCTTTTTAATTTAGTTTTTAAATTTCTACCATTAAATATGCTGGTTCTTTATTTTTAAAATCATTAAATGGTGACTAAGGTGTTAAGAATTTCATTAGAGGGCATTGATGTGGCACATGGACAAAAATAAAATAAAGTAAATGGAGTCTTCTGCTCATTTAAACGTCGAGGAGGTTAATGAGCGTCATCAGATGCACCCTGGTTGCAAACTTGCAATGAGTGAGGAGTTGCAAAAGCCATAGTTGTGGCAATGAGATGAAAGAGTCAGCAAAAAAATTTTGTCATGTCAGTTATCTCAAACCAAATTGCTATGAATATGAAAATTTCCATGATTATTGCCCCCATTGCATTTAGAGTTGCCCTCCATATAAGGAGTTGAAATCTGAAGATCAAGAGGATGACGAAGAGGGTTTTTTCAAGGAGGGGGAGAGAAAGAGCGGGGCTAAAGAGTGGCATTGAGACCGGAGGAGCCCCAAAAGGAAAGTGATTTGTGGAATCCATGAGTTGTAGATAGAGGAGATGATTTTTGTTTTAAAGTTAATTTTATTCGACACTCCTCTAATGTCCTCTAATGCTAGTAGCTGCGGTTGGTGGTAGGGAAGTGAGGAGGTTTCTTTTTTTAAAAAAAAAAAATTGTCTGTGTGGGTGAGAGTTACGTAGGCAGTATAATCAGTGCCCTCTAATGAAATTTTTAACCGAATTTAACTGTTTTAAAAATAGGCAACTAACAGATTTAACCGCAAGAACTTAAAGGACCCAATAACAAAACTTAGAAATTTGATTGAAAATGGAGGGAAGTTGTAAGAAATTTCAAATTGATTTCTTTATATATACATGTAGATATATCACATATTAAACTGTCAATGAGTGATACTATTATTTATAAGTAATAAATAATACTTATCTTGATTATTATAGGACCATAGGGCCAAGTGATTTGAATTGGGATTTAAAGCTTGATTTTCCAATAAGAAAAGAAAATTAAACTGTGTCTGCTATTTTAGAAATGAAAATAAATCAATAAAATTGTATTTGCATTTAGTTTAAAGAAAAAGCTTTGTATGGCCATACTATAGACTCGACAAAATTGGACATAATAATTTGGATTTGTTGGCAATTCATGTTTTGATTTTCGATATAAATAACACAATCTTTTAATGTTATAAGAAGAATTTTTGGTAGTGAGGACTTGGTGCAAATTAATCATTTGCTATTAAAGCATGTCTTTGTGATCTGGTGAATGCAAGTAATGATAATTCACCAAATAAATCTCAGAATTATTTTGTTTAAAAAATATATTCGAAATTCTCAAAACTTGAGCTTTTTTTTATTATTTGGAGGGGTCTTAAAAAGTCATTTGATCAAACCCACTCCAACCCACTACTGGGGGACAATCTAGCTGCGAGAGCATTTCACCAAGTGCAGAAAACTTTATGCATTTATTTATTTATTTTTAGTGTGAATTTGAGTTTGCTCATTTACAATGTCTTACCACGATGACCATGATGCTCATTGCTTACCACACATAATCTGTAGAAGTATCCATAGTCCAAATACGAATCCCATCATCACTGATATGACTCCTTCCCCGGAAATATGAAATTCAAAGAGTTTGGCTGTGGGGACCACATTCCCCAGTATTTTCACGCCATTGCCAAAAGCAATCCAAAAGAGGTCCCAAAAGGAAAACTTATTGAGGCTTTGTTAGTGGAGGTGGGTCAGTGTTTGATTGTGTTGGCAAACTTTTAACCAGAGCATGTCGTTTGGTCGGATGAAACCACTCTCTTTTTTTATTTTTTTTCTGCCCGATTCTTAGTGACTTTGTCTTCCTCTGATAGCAATTTTGTCTTTTAATCTGCAATATGCCGCGGAAGGCTCCCATTTTCTCCGAAAATCTTGATACAGGACAAAATATGAAACTATAAAAGACGGCCAGCCACAAAAGATAGAGATAACATAGGTTATAGAATTTTGACCCCTTCTTAATTTTCTTTTGTTATCGTATAGAATATTAAAACCACAAAGGAATTGTGTGCATAATGCTGTTGTGTGCTGGCCCTACTTAGTGACTTGTGATGCAATCTCAACACATACATGTATGGGGTTAGTGGAGTCTGTGCATTTATATTATTCTTTTAATTTAGTTGGGAAATTTAAGGTGTGGAATGATATCATAATAAGGATAAAACTTGAACTACTTCAACCATCCATATCATTTCATGTTTAGGTGCGTTTAGAGATGGAGCTGACACATTACACTTGGACCCACTTGTTTTCAATTGCTGAGACAAACCTCAATGTAAGGTCAATGTTGGCCTTGGATCTACTTTATTCCGTCCACCGAATGACCGGGTCTGCCTTTAATTATTCATTTTTGAGTATTCTTTGTCAAAAAGTATCGATCGAGTGACTTTGCATGATTGAAAACAGTGTCAGAATCCATTAGAAATTAACTGTTTGGTCAAGCCTAATAAAAAACACGACGACGACGACGACGACGAGAATAATAATAATAATAATAATAATAATAGTGGAATTGGCCTAGAAGTTTTCAAGCTTTAGTCACGCTACAATAGAATGCTTGATTAACTTTAACATGAAACAATTATTGTTCCACCGCCTGCCCAACAACATCCCACACAGCATAGAGAAATAGGGATGGGAAGGACGAGTAGGAAACCACTCAATTGTCAGAACACTTGATTGCCTATTTCAGAATTTATTTAATATGGATGTGGACAAATCTTGATTTTTTTAAGTTTGCTAAGTTTTTCTGATGGGATCCACATGTTAGAAGTGGGTCCATTATTACATGATTATCTATCCCCTCATTTGATTTATAAACATTTCACTGGTCTCATTTTGAATTTATTTTGCATGAAGTTTTGTTCAATTTTGGTTTCACTCCTTAAAAAAATTAGCAATAAATGAAACATGCAGTTCTACTCATGATGAATTCATCGCTGTTTTATATTACGGTCCCACAGTTGTTATATGCGCATTGGTGAAGTATTCTCGTGTATAATTTACACAGTCGTGAGGACTAAGGAACTGATGGGATTGAATTTTGCTTTTATTTTGGATGTATAGTCGTGAGATGTTTAACAAATGGCAAGCTCAAAGATGGTGGGCAGAGAATTACGACAAAGTTATGGAACTTTACAACGTTCGAAGGTTTAACCGCCAATCTTTCCCTCTTCCAACGCCACCAAGATCCGAAGATGAGGTAAGCTCTGAATTTCAAAACCTTTGAGGCATTATCATGGACATCTTATTGCATCCATGTATGGATTATGAAATCCAAAGTAATTTTTTTTTCCCGCCCCCAACATGCGAAAGCGGAGTAGCTTAATGGAAAAGAAAACGGAAAGTTACATGATTATATAAAAATGATTAGCTCTTCAATACTATATGTACAGATTTGATTGTAAATTAATGGAATAAAATAATTTAATTGAAATATTAAAGATTGAAATATTGACATATCAAATTTATCTTCTAAAAGTATTATTCACTTAGATATCAGTTACATAAATTTATTTTTTAACTAGAGTTAACTGACTTTTCAGGAGACTGCATGTAACATTTGTTTTTATTTTTGTATAAGCACCTGTAATCTTTAACAAAAAAAATAAAGGCTGAGCACTTGTAATGTCTATATTTGTTCTAATGCATTGTTGCGATGCTAATTCTAGTCATCGTCTATAAATTGTCAATAGTTTGCCAGTGTCAATTGTTATTAAATATTACTAGATCGTTAAAAGAAAAGGAGGTAAAAGATTTATCCATTCCCCATGTAACTTTTTTTAATGTGATATTTTTCCCTGATGGGTTAAAAACAGAGCTCAAAGATTGAATCAGCGGAAGACAGCCCAGTGACACCTCCACTAACCAAGGAACGTTTACCTCGTAATTTGTACCGTCCTACAGGAATGGGAATGGGATACTCATCCTCTGATTCCTTTGATTATCAATCAATGCAATCCCGGCATCAGTATGATTCTAATGGTATGAACTCAACTCCTAAAGTTTCCACCATCAGCGCAGCCAAGACAGAAATATCATCAATGGACGCCTCCATGAGAAGTAGCTCATCCAGAGAAGCTGATCGCTCCGGGGATCTTTCAATCAGCAATGCCAGCGATCTGGAGACTGAATGGGTTGAGCAAGATGAACCCGGGGTTTATATTACTATCAGAGCATTACCCGGTGGCAAAAGGGAGCTCAGAAGAGTCAGATTCAGGTATGCTTACGCTCAATTTTATGGCCTGACGTATTCCCTTCTTGGCTATATGCTTGTTGTGGGCAGAAAAATAGTTGCATCTTGATAGGGCATAAAGTTACATCCATGCTAGCAGCAACTGCACTTGCAATTGGTTGAGTTTGATACTAAGAAGAACTTACAAGATACAGAACAAGAACATGATATGATACATATATCAAGAAACAACAAGATATAATTTTCAAATATATCTAGAATTATCTTTTCTCATATTTTAACGAGGCTCTGTTTTTTTAAATATGAATGCCCCGAAGATTTGATGGTTTTCCGTCGGTTGAAAAAAAAAAAAAACAGATTTGATAGTTTCACAGGACAAACCTATGACTATTTCCAAAATTCTAAACAAACGTTGATTTCCATGTAATGTGCAGCCGAGAAAAATTTGGGGAGATGCATGCTAGATTATGGTGGGAAGAGAACCGCGCCAGAATACATGAACAATACTTGTAAGATTAAACCCAAGTTGGTGGCTGCTGATGCTATCCAGATTGTGGAGGTGGTACTGCATATTAAATTGTTTCATATCTGTTTTGCTTCACTGCTAAGTCTCACTATAGGTAATCACATATATCAGAAAGAGGTGCCACTGTCACCTCTCCGTTTCGGGATCTCTCTGGATCACACTTTTAATTGTGTGATGGGATCAGGCTATTCTGTTGCATGCGGGTGGGAAAGTTAACTTATATTAGTTCCTTCTCTAAGATATTGGTGGATCAAAAGAGCATACTTAAGAAGTGTGGTGGGTGTAAATTCTATAGCTATTCAAATTGGGATTCAAAGAATTAATGAATCTACTGTCGTTGTCTTTTGTCTCCTCTTGTATATCCATCTTCTAGTTGCAGCATGCTTCTTCTTCTTTTTGATTAAGTAAACAAAGTAAATCAACATGTCTCCAGGAGCTTCTTTTTCATCTGCATACTTCATCAGGTCCATGCGGGAACATACATACTCTTTCAACTATGATAATCCTCTGTTTTTCTTCCCTTTGGCTAACAAGTCAATTATGATAATTCATGGCAATCTTCAGTACTTCTCCCCATCTTCTACCGCTTACAATTTTTTCAAATACTTTTTAATTTTTGTCTAGTCTTGTGTCACGTCCTTTCCCCTCCAACATTTGAGAATTTATCTTCTCTCTTCCATGCTCACCTTTTTATCCCACATCATTCTCGCCAACGCAGAAGATCTCTTCTTTTTTTCAATTTATGGCGCATAATTTCGTGTAAATCCATTGTCCATGTCTTACCCTGTCCCCCAAACTTGAATTTAGCGGCCCATGTATTTTTTGGCATCTAGAAAGGTCTGCTATTTTCTGCTAATAAACCAAAAAGTCATGCAATTATAACATCTTGAGAAAACTGGGCATTTTGATTTCAAAGCTACCATTTCTCATTTTAAGACGCAGTGTGTACAAGTTGTTATTAGTATATTTTATCTCTTTTTGGGTATAAAGGTGAAGCAGAAGCACAGGAACATAAAATCCCATGAAAATATGAACTGAAACTCACTTTAGTTATAACTAAATGAAATGTGAATGGGGAAGTAAATCTTTGCAACTGTTTTTTTTTTTTTTTGCCAATAAATCTTTGCAACCGTTTTCATCATATAAATCTGTGAGGTTTTTTGGCCCAAAAAATATGTGCAAGTTGAGAAATTGGTCAAATTACAAAAGACAAGGAATAAAAATTGCATGAGGAACAAAGCTAGAATTAAGAAAACAAAGAAAAAAAAATGAGGTGTAGAAAAAATCACATGTTTTTTTTTTTTTTTTGCCAACGAAAAAATCACATGGTTAACATCAGGTTAATATGTCTTCTCTGTCGGCAAAATTAACTAAGGCGATATTTTAAGGGGAATTTAATTTCTTTGTTATTTTAATAAATCCTAAAAAATGGTCAGTCACCTTTCGTTGGAGAGGTCAAGTTTTTTATACAAGAGATTGTAAGTTTATTCAGAATCAGATAGTTAATTTGTTTCCATTTTTTAATATGATTTATTCTTTTATTTTTTAATATAACAGTGAAGATAGTTAAATATTATTATTTCTTAAAATATTTAATTTTGAAATACATTAGAAGAAGATCAATCATCAATTACATTATCTAAAACATGACCATAATAAGTGCCAAAATGTTGACTTCAAGGAAATCATTGGGTTAGCTGTCCTGGATTCTAAATTGGGTTTTGACCCACCCAAATTTGGGTCACTTCAATGTCTTCTTAATCAATTCGATTGAATTTATTAGAAAGAGTTAATCTCTCACAATATAATGAATCTTTGAAATTTAAATTCCCACTATAAGTTATGCCCATATTTAATTCCAATATGATGATAAATACACCTAAAAAAATCTTCATGATAAATTTACATGTAATCTTCACAAGAAACAAACCACCGTGCACATATCAAGCATCATTAATCATTAAATGAAATTTAAAAGGTATTGCATTGGATAATCATGTTATGTTGAAATTTTTAAAGCCCAGTGTTACACAAACCGACCCTCAATAAGCAGTGTGAGCCTGTGACAACAGATATTAACAATTACCCATTCTTTTATGAGTAACTGTATCCATGAGACACAAGTCGTCAGAAAAAGGACAAAAAGGAGAAAACAAATTTGGGATAGTTTATGAAGCCACATGAGACATGGTTTCAAGGGCAACTAACTTTCTACCTAAAACAACTTTAAAATTGGAACAATTTTTTTTCTTTTTTAGCATATTTTTAGATTTAAATATTTTAAAAATGACTTTTGAATGTATTATTCAAAAAAATTTATGTCAAACTTACTTGATGCAAAAGCCTATTTAAATATAAGTCACATAAGATTAATTGATTTTTACTCAATTTCAGTTTGCAAAAAAAAAAATTATCTAGAATAAAAATCACTCTTACTGTAATACCATACCAAGGTGAGTAAAAAAAAAACTTAAATCAATTCTAAAAGCTCTTTTACATAAATCGAAATAAAATTTCTTTCACATACTTATTCCGTATTATATAAAATCACTTTCATAAAGTTAATCCAAAACGGTAAAAAAGCAAGGTTGTGGCCTAGGATCTGAATAGAAATGAAATAAATGCCTTTGGGGCAGCCCCCTCGTTAGAATCCTATGCTGTGTTATATTTACCAAATGACTCAAAGTGAGTGAATGCAAGTGAAGATTTGAAAACAAAGAAACAATCAATCATTCATTTAATAAAGATTCATCGGTTTGTAAGGAATTAACTTAAAACATATAAAGTAGTCAAATCTTGTTATTGACATTAAGACTTTGTTAATAAACAATCTGCAAGTATCTTTATAAACATCCTCTTAATTTGGAAACACACACTAGCTATGATAAACTACCGGGATCTAACTTAAATTTTTGGGGGAATTACTATAAGGTCCAATGCAAAAGAATTAATATCAGACAGGTCCTAAAAAGTTGTCAATGTAAGTAACTTGAGTTATCAATGGTAGCTGCTTGAGTTATCGATGGAACATTTCTGATATTAATTCTCTTACATGGGACTTTATAGTAATTCCCCCTAAATTTTTTTATAAGAAAAAACATAGACAGAGAACTAAACTAACGGAACAAACAAAACACCCAAGTGAAAGTGATCAAATATGATC
>QFDD01011367.1:0-11453 GCA_006871305.1 Vachellia collinsii
CGATAAACCTAACCAGACTCTTAAATGAAATTTCGAAACATTTGCATTAACATCATTTTGCAACTCATTATTGGTAATATAAAAAAAATCTTAATCCTATCTAATTATTGTATTTTACATGGTGAACCAAAGAAAAAAAAAACAAAGCATAATTATATTCACTTGTGTAAAAAATGTTTCTGCTTTTTTATTATCCTTCAAATAAAATTTTAGGGATTGGTAATGCGTAAAACCTATGTGATCCTTAATGTAAGACTTTGTTTGTAGTAAAAAAGTACATAAAAAAAAAAAATAGCCCACACCTGCCAATCCTTCACATAATGAAGAGCAAGAAAAGGACAACGAATTGTTCAGAGAGGAAGAAGAAAGGTGATGGGCCGACAGCTATAATTAATGGGCCAGGCCCATTGACATAGCCTGTTTTGGGGGTAATGTGAGTGTAAGAGAGTGAAGGTTAGGCCATTGTTAGGGTCAGGGAAAGAGCAAGAAAGACACCAACATATATTTAGTCTAAATTTAAGGTAGCTATTTAAGCATTTTTTTTTCAAGTTCATAGTTAATTAGGCCATTGTAGTTTTTTAATCTTTCTATCGTGTCATTATAATTTCACGTAACTATAACTATGCAAGCATAGCTTGTCATGAATTTTAATCAAACATCACAGTGTCATATGAATGATAAAAAAACTAATGGATGAATTCAATTATATAAAATGCATTATATATATTCAAGTTGTATTGTTTAAAATTTGAATTAGATATTTTATGTTTTGTATTTTTATAATTTAAATTTCTGAAAAAGGAATTTCATTTTATATAATGAAAAAAATATTTTAAATCCAAATTGTATAAATATTACGAGTAAGAAAAATATGAAAAAAAAAAAGGTGCCCGCCCTAGGTTGGATAAATCCTAGCTTGCATGCAAGTGGGTATTTAAACATGTCCCGCGGTGGGCCAGCCAGTAACCAACAGGTTGACCCGCTTTATCATCTTCAAGGATGGTATTGTAAAAGCATATTTACATAAATCAAAATAAACTTCCTCACATATACTTATCCAGTAAACTGTAAGATATGTTTGGTTGGAAGGAAGGGATGAAAGAGAAGGAAAAATGACCCTCTCCTCCATTTGGTTTGAAAATTTGGACAAGAGAGGAGTGTCAAAATTTGCCTCTCCAATCTCTTCCCTCCCCTTATTTTGGATCCCTTCAAAATGGGGTTTTTTTTGGAGGGAAGTACGATAACATGACTAATTTAGCCACATAAATTTTGTTAAAAGCACACTTCTTCAGATTCGGCTGCCCTGTTCTCCTCACCATGAATGATCCCTCCTTCCATCCTCCTCTCCCTCGACCCATCTTCTTTCCCTCCCTCGCTTTGTGTCTTAATTATTTTCCTTTGATCTCATTCATGGCCTCCTTCTCTCTATTCCATTCTATTTATACCCCCTCGTTGCCTTCCACCAACCAAACATGCTCACCTCTCTATGCAAAATTGGCAACTCGGTTTCACACAACTCATGTTATCCACTGTCCACGTTCTTGCAAAGAAATGAATTTGAGATCGTTTAGTTAGAGTTCTGCCAGTATATTGATGTGTTAAATTAGGATCAAACTGTCATATTTCCTTTTGAGGTTGATCACATGTTGAAATAGAAGTCATGTGCAGAAGGTTGTAAATTATTGGTGTAGTTACTTCATTTTTTATTAATGTTTACATAGGAATTTTTCGGAATTTACATAGGAATTTTTTTTTACTTTTTATATGTAAAAATACTTAAAATTGAAGAGTTATCAATCAGATGAGAGTGTGTTTTGATAAATTATGTAATTTAAAATAAGGTATCAATTAATTTATTTAGCATAGAAGTAAAAAAAATGAACTAACATATAAGGACATCCATTCCGTTTTTGAATCAAACACAAAATTATTAAAAATATAATCCTTTCCTTCCCCTTTAATATAACCAAACAAGGTAACATACAGCTAAATTACATTAGAAAAGTGGTTTACACTGTTAATCCAAATATGGGCATGTGTAAAGAGGTAAGTCCATAATTGAGTGAGTGGCCCATGGGTCTCTTTGTTGGGCCCAATCAAATATATATATATATATTTGCTGGATTTCTGTTGGAAGTGTCGGTGTAAAATTCTAATTTGATGGTATTTTATTTGGAGTGGGCGGCCTGTTCAATATGCCCTTGTCTCCTAGGAATATTTCAAGGATTTGCTCATGCCACTAGAATCTGGTTGTTGTCATGTCTTTGTTCTAGTTTGTCTTTATGTACAGCTGGGTTTGCATGGTGACTGGTGAGCTAGCTTGTACTTGCTCTGTTCATGTTTTGTTATGTTAGCTTCCTTGGATGTACACACGTGTCAGGGGTTAAATAATAAAAAAAATGACCAAAAACAAACTTTGTAAATTAACAAATGATGGAGAGGTATGAGAAAATTCAAAAATGATACAGAAGGAACCAGAATCTAAAATGGGATTTTGAAATTTGAGGGAAAAATAAAATAAGATGGAGATGACTAAAATATCCTTAACTATTTAAACTTTTCCAAACCTTCTCGTTGGAGATTCGGCCTCTCTCGGAGTCCCTTCCAACCAAGGAACAAAAAACCGAACCGGTCTGGTGTTAGATTGGGAGCCGGGTTGACCTATGTCACTTATTTTTTAAAAAAAAAATTATGTGCTTCCTTTGCTTTTTTTTTTTTAAAAAAAATTACGTTAAGGTCCCACGTAAAAAAATTAATATTAGAAAAGTTTTAAAAGGTTTTTATTAACAAGTAAAAAAGCATCATTGACAAGTGAATGAGTTATCAGTAGCAACATTTGAGACATTTCTGATATTAATTTTCTTGTGTAGGACCTTAATGCAATTTCTCTTCTTTTTTTTTGTTTACTATTTTTATTAATATTTAGTGACAAAAGGAAGAACTAGATGGTGTTTCTTCCTTTCCTTTTTTTTTTTAACTACAAACATGGCTTTTTTTATGATTGATCCTTAACGTTTTATAGTTGATAAATAAATTTTAATGATTTTTTTTATTATGAATGATTATTAATTACATTAACTAAAAGATTTTAACAGATAAAGATAAATATTTTGAAATTAAACATTATTAAAAGTATGATATTTTAATATGGCCGGTCTGACCCCGACTGACCCATTAACCTTTGACCCACTGTCTTGATCGATTCAATCCCAGTTCGATTTTTTGAACCGTGCCTCTGACGATTGAGTTCTTTTTTATTTAATATATTTGATTATTGTGGAGGAGAAAGTTTGCTGAGGATCCCAAATTTTATTGTTATCTAATATATAATAAATTATTTTCTTGGAAAAAATAATTCATTAATTCTTATAGTTTCATCTTATTTTTAATATTTTTTTCATTTTTTTTGTTCTCATATTTTTCTCAACTATAAGCATTAACTCTACACTCATAATATGTTAATAAGATCCTATGAATGTTGATTAAGCGAAATGTAAGTTGTTAGGAAATACATATTAAAAGATAATTTTTTCAGAAATAAAATAAACTTTTGGAATAAAATTTATTTATTATTAACAACAAATAAAAAATTATACTAATAACTATCTCCTATTATCTATATAGATTCTGTAATATGATTCATTTTAATTTTATTTAGATTTATGTGGCAAAATTAATCCATATATATGGAGTAAGAGCAACGTCATCAACTACTAACATTGTTTTTTTTTTGGTACAATTTAACAAACTATATCCCTTGTATAAATATCAAATTGTAGATTAATATTTTAACTAAAAAAGCTATAAATATAGTGCAAGAAGATCTATCTATTTACTATTATGATGATTAAAATTAGATATGTGCCAAAAAAAAAGTAATTAACATGCCTACACGGACACACCAACCAATGATAGTTGAATATAGTAAAAGAGGTTAGTTTCTTTTAACGTAATGAATCAATGTTAAAATTCTCACCAAAAAAATATATTTATATTTTATATCTGATAATGTCTTAAATATGATTACTTTTAATACGAATATATGTATGTACTTATATGACGATCCATGGCAGAATAGTATCATGTGTGTCATAGATGGAATATTCGATTATTATTCTTGGATGCAACATGAGAGACGTTGGCATAAAAACCTCGTCCAATCCAACACACCAAACATTAAAAATGACAGAACGATCTTATTTCAACTATAAACCAAACGTTGATTAGGATAATGGATCCAAATCCCCAAACAAAGCAAACCAACATGGAAGCTTTAATTAGTTATACAATCTAACTTCACTAACCTCTTCTTCCCCATGACAGCACAACCCTCCTATCCTATTCTTAACTTTGCTCCCCACAACCACATGCTCTGTTGTTCTCTAAGCTACCTCCATTATTGGTTGTTCCTCCTATCATCTTTTTTCAATCACCAAATTATATCATTATTGATTCCATATCTCAAGGATTATTTGGTGGATTGAAGCATTCGCTATTTTGGATCAGTCTCACTTTCGCTTAGAGGGATGTAATGAGCTAAAACTAATCTGGATTAAACTTGGTAGGATCACAAAAGTCAACAAAAATATTCTTATTCGAGGACTTATACTAGGATTTAAATCAAAGCCTCTGGTATTATATTGGTATAATATAATCCCTTACTAATTAAAATAAACACTTATTATTCGATGACTTAATAACTTAATAGACTCTCACTAATTCAGATTGAGCTCTCAAGTTTTAACATGGCCACAACAAGTGTCAAAGCTCTTCCAAAATCCCACCAAATATTTAACATTTATAACCAACAGGGATTAAATTAACAGAAAGCGTTGGTTCTCCACAACATGGTAAGCCAATATTTAAATTCCTACTAGGAGAAATATCTACATCTAGTATCCGGCAGTACCTCGAATATGATTGCTTTCAGTAAAAGAATATATGTGTATAGTAGCAAAATATTTAACATGTTCACATTGGTAGATGTTGAACTTAAACCCTTGGGGAATCAAGTTGGGACATAAACTAAACCAAACAAATAGTCATATGAAATAGTGGCAAATTTTAAGGAATATGTTTGTGTAATATTTTGAGTGAATTATTCTGTCACTTTTATTTGATGGAATGGATAAGGTACACATTAGGTTGAAATTGATAGGACCAAACGAATAATAATAATTAAGAATAAATAAAGGTGAAAGAAGAAAGAAAGAAGGGTGATTGGGGGGAGGAAAGTAAGAAAAGAATGTTACGATTCTCAATTCTCTCTCATGCAAGAGACTTAGTCAACATCTTCTAAAGTGAAAGAACAAATTTGGCCAAAAAAAAAAAGTGAAAGAACAAATGCTTCCCTTTATTTAATTATGCTGATTCTCCTTCACATTTTTTTATAAATAAAAAAATCACAAAAAAAAGAGATGTGTGTGCTTATAAATATTATCTAAAACTCTTAATATAAGAGTTAATTGATTTTTTTGATAAATTAAAGAAGTCAACTATATTACCTTAACGAATATGTATTTATCATTTTTCTCTAAATTTCTGTGATTGATTTATAAGCTGATATATAATTTCATTATACACATAAATTAATATTTTTAAATAACATATTTAATTTCATTAATCTTAAAAAAAGTTAACTGGCTCCTATATATTAAAAATCGGAATTATAGCGTGTATATATCTGTGTGTGCGTGTAAGTTAGGGGGTGAGAATATTTTTATATATATATATATATATATATAATTTGGTGGGGAGGCACAAGTTCGGTTGAATTCAAACAGAATGACAGGGAAATTTCATCAATCTGAGTTGGCTTTTGGATTTTGGGAATTTAAAAAACTTGATAAAAAGAAAGTAAAGTGGAAAGGGGCACCGGATGCGTTTAAAACACACTCTCTCTCTCTCTCTCTCTCTCTCTCTCTGTGTGAAATAATATTATTATTTTCGGAATGGGGGTGCCAGCTCATCCTCCAATCACACCCCACGAGGCAACCTTCAAATTTAAATTTTAATCGTTGGCAACAAAATTTAAAATTTAATCCCTCCGGTAGACCTGGCTTTTAACTAAATACCTCCTTTTATATATAATGAAGGGTGAAAGGACAAAAATAATGGGAAAATTAGGGAAAATGACTTATTAAAAAATTAATTATAAAATGGGACATGCTCAGTTGTATTTGAGAAAGTTCAGTGACATATGAAATGAAAGCTCAGTTATATATTGTGGAAACTCAGTTGCACATGAATGGAATATCTTATTTTACAATTAATTTTCTAATGGATGATTTTTCCCAAATGCTCCAAAAAATAATCAGGAAGTTTTTGTATATAAACATTAGAAACCATAAAATTATCGGAAAACTATTTTAAACATAAAAATTGTAAAACGGGGTAATAGAAGCAAACGGTCAAACATTAGTGCTCATTTTCAGATTTACATGATAATTATTTGTGCCACCCCACCCCAACAGAAGCAAATGGTTTACAATATAAATCATTTACAGAATAATTAATATTTATTTTTTCAATTTATTTATATAATAAATGTTTAAATACAACCTTTTGTATTTCTTCCCCCTCGTAAACTCATTTAATATGAGCAAAGTTGAAAAGAAAATTCTTTTATAACGTAATTTATATTTTATAAAGTAAGTATATAAAATAATTTGTATCTTGAATGAACAAGATTTTACAGCAAATTAAGTGATATTTGAAATCAATTTTCAGGTACTTACTTAATTTAAGGTGTTATGACCCTCCTTTTCATTTTAAAAAAATATGAATTTGTTAGATTAGACGAAAATGATTCGTATTATTACATTCCAATGGTTTTTAAATATAAATCATAATTGATGTTGTAAATTACATTATATACAAGAGTTTACATTTAAACTGTGATGGAATAATGGCAAAAAAAATGATGGAATAATATAAAAAAGTGATCAGGTTTAAGGATGTTTTTAATTTGTCTTTTCTACTAATAATAATAATAACAACAATAACAATAAATAGTAAATGAAATTGTAAGCATCATGAACGTGACGATTCACCAATGATTAACAATGACGTGGACGTTAATCAAGTTGCCAACTGTCAGCAAGGAAGGTGGTAATCCCATTTCATATTTGGTGCATTGGTGCCTTTACATTATTATATTCTATTTTTTGCCTTTCTTTTTTCTAATTAAAAAAAATTATATTTTTCACTTTCACAATCAATCGTTGCCTCCAGTTTCTCCTTCTTCCTCGCTCACTTTCAAAATCATCAATATTGATGTCAATTGCATATAAAATGGTATAAAGACACATTAATTATATATATATAATATCAATGTATATAAATCTAGAAGAAGAAATTCTATATATAAACTGAGACCCATACATTTAGTTTAAACTAAAATATGAGATTTATAATAAGATAAACTGATTATAATTATAAATAAACTTAATTTACATCAAACTTTACAAGCACGTCCACAATTTCTTGTCTATGAAGATAAAACTAATTTAGTATATAGCAACATGAAGAATAAATTTGTCAATCAACTTATAACCTAGAGCTAAGAACCTTTCATTATTCTCTTTTCATTCTCTTCTCTCTTTATAATAAATACATCAACATGTTAAATTGGAAAATAGAAATAATTAATTAAATTTAAATTGCTAAATTTTGATATGAATGATTTAGTACTGCAATAAAAGGCTCAAGTATATATAACACCATAAAGTATTTTCTTAGGTGCACAAATACTCTTTTTTTTTATATATATAGAAAATGAACCCCTCAGCAATTAAGTTCTTGAGGTAACAAGTAAGTCAATATTATCGCGATCTTGCATCAAGAGCTATCCAATCTCCCCAAGTAGATAATCAACAATTAGCAAGTCAATCGTCAAATTCCAAACATCTATTGTCAAAGCATCTGCAACATCATCATAACATCACTGCAGTAGCTCGATCTCCCATTCACATTCCAACATACCTTTAATCTCATGAAGAATAGTGTAATCTGGATGGGAGAAAGGGACCGGTGGTTGCAACAATTGGATTAATTCACCACAATCACTCTCAACTACCACATTATGATACCCTTGATCTAATGCAATCTTTAGACACCAAACAACACCCCATGCCTTAGCTGATAAGGCGTTACCTGGACAAATTCTATACATGAATGCCTGAAGCAGCTCCCCATTGGGGTCATGTAGGACACCCCCTACACATGCAATAGCCATTGGATGCATTCCTTGAGCCATCCACATTAATCTTGACCACCCCAAACGTGGGACACGAACAAGACAAGAATGGTTTCAAACTTTGCTTGTTTTACGTCAAAGGGGTTGATCCCCAAGATAAACAACACTAACTGTGAGCTAATAACTCGCTTGCTGTCCAAATATGTTGATTGAACCGTCGGTCATTACGAGCCAACCAAATATGTCTGCACAATATTGCGAAACACAATTTGAATTCATAACCCAATACCAAAAAACGTTGGCCAAGAGGTGCACAAATACTTTAAAGTGTTTTGTGGTGTATATCTAGTATACTAAAATATGCTTTTAGGTATGTCTAACACCTTAAAGTATTTTCTTAAGTGCACCAATACCTTAAAGTATTTTGTGGTGTATCAAGTGTCCTGAACTAAGTTTTCAATGCGTTTAACATCCTAAAGTATTTTGTGATGCATTTAGCATCATGAAGTATGCTTTCATGTGTATCTAACACTTTAAAGTATTTTTTGTGTTTTGGCACTAGATGAGTATAAATATATTTTAAGGTGTTGGATGCATTTAACAAAACATATTTCAGGGTGTTTTTTTTTTTGGCCCGAATATTTCAGGGTGTTTGATGTACTAAAAAATACTTTAAAATACTATATGCATATGAAAAATACTTCATAGTGGTGGATGGACTACAAAATACTTTATAATATTGAATGCATTTAAAAATACTTCATAGTAATGAATCTTAACCCTAAAAAAGTAAAAAAAAATTATATAAACTCAAATACAAATATTTCAAACGTTAATCTAATTGTTGAAAAAGAAAAAGAATGAAAGAATATGTGAATAGAAAAGGAGAGATTCCTCTGCCAAAGATATTCTCTTCCAAGTGAGATCTGCCGGTAAGATATAAAAATTTCACAATTTAATAATTTATCATATGTGATTCTAATTGATTATTAATCAAAGAAATCCCAACAGCGTGCCATAGAGGAAGGAAAAATTTGACATCCTTTGTATACCTTTTATTTATCCAGGTTTATGTTGAGGGAAAATTATATCAAGATCAAGTGTGAATGGAAATATTTAAAATAAAAATATTTTATTATTAATTTGGTTATCATGAGAACAAAAGCCGTGGGAACAACTGACTTTTCTTTTCTTTTCTTTTTTTTGCCCACAATAACAGACTTTTCAAAATAGGCCTAAAGTTAGATTCTTGATGCAGGTTAAATGTATGGTACCGACTTTGATTTTTTAAATTCACTATTAGATAAATGCATGTATAGTTAGAATTTAGAAAGTTTACCTAATTAATTTTATAATACGGCTTTCTTCTATTAAAATTGTATCGTTTTCATCAATATATTTTTATTTATTGGTAATTTTTTTCCTTAGAAATAATAAGTTCTTAATTCTATCAAAGTACGTGGTAATAATGATATTAATTTTTCCATAATCTGTTATTCTCAGCTTTCTTTATGAATCTACTTGGAAGGGGCCTAGTTGTTAGATACAATATTTATAAAGTATTTTAGGCATTTAGCATATCAAGTCACTAAATATTTTGATTATTTATTAATCTTCAAAATGTTCCATTGAGAACAAGAATAAAAAATAGTTGCATCCTCATATAGATTATTTTAATGATGATATCTTGATGCAAATATTTTTATAGGTATATAAAGCAGGTTTCGCTTTGTAATTAAACAGAAATTATTCTAGAAATATATTGATGACTATTTAATTACCGAAATGCAACATATTTTCTAGAAAAAAAATTATATATTCAACAAACTACAGATCATACTTGTATTTGTATTATAATAAAAAAGTCATGTTAAACGGGCCACATTACTTTATAGGTGGGAATATATGCTATTCTAAAAGAATTGATAATTATTGAAGGTAAAAAAGATCCGTATAAATAATTAAAGCAATAATAGAGGTAAGAGAGCTATTAATGAATTGAATGGAATCAAATCCAATTATTTACATGTATTGATTAATTAGCGATAAAAAAGGATGTTATATTTTTTTTTTTTTGCTTCCGCTCCCGGTATCCGGCGCCCTTTACTGAGTCCTTAAAAAGGATGTTATATTAACCACCAAGCTTTTGGATTTAACAGGTAAAGAGTTGGTCAAACTTAACCAATAATATAATAATCGAACCTTAAGGTATGCATTCACGATAATTACATAGAGGCTGTGAAGTGTTTCCCATTCTTAGTCCGTTGGTCAACGTTTCCGTGGATCAAATAATGGAATGTTAGAATATATATAGTCATATGATTTACAAAATGAGAAATACTTACATACTCCTGGAGTGCCACGTCATTCATGCTCTATCTAATGAGAATGTTCCAAGTGTCCTCTATTGTGGATCTCATATCCCATAAATTTCTCTTAATTATTCCTCTTTTTCCATAATAAATATCTATTGTAATGAGTTATGGAAAAATGAAAATAATCAGGAGAAATTGATGGGATATGATATCACAATAAATGACACTTGGAACATTTTCACTGGACAGAGCATAGATGACGTGGCACTCCAGGAGTACGTAAGTATTTCTCTTAGAAAATACATTAAAATTCGGTTGATTCATTAAAAAAAAGTCATATTATGTAAGACTAAAATATCATGTTTTTTTTTTTTTATAAAGTACTCATAAACATAAATGTACGCAGCACATTTGAAGGGAAAATTTGAAATAAAAAATTATGAGCGTTGTCTGAGTAGATATGAGATGGCTCTCCTATATATGATCACTATAAATGTAATTTGATATTTACAAAGATTATTTTATATTTTTATTTTAAAATATAATAGATAGATTGTGGACCTCACGTGTTCGTTTGAATCTAAAATAATTTGTATAATTAGTAACTTATATGAATAACATGCTTTCATATAATTTTCTTTTTGTTTTTTGCCAATACAATTTTTCAGTATGTATCACTTCTATGCAATATGAGCCGACATTTAAATAAAAAGTTTGAATATTTTTAAATTATATAAAGTTTAAAATGATTTTTTTATTGTTTATATTAAAAAATCTATAAAATTTATTGTTTTTATATTTTAATATTTAAAATAGATAAAGAAATTGAAATTTAGTAAAATAATTGGAAACTTGCGAGCCAACGCTAAGCTAATATACATTTAAAGGCCGGACTTCAAAAATAACATAACTTTTAAGATAGGCGACTCTTTTAGGCCTAA
>QFDD01011369.1:0-10805 GCA_006871305.1 Vachellia collinsii
AAAATACAGTCAATCAATTCTACACACAGATTTGAATTAAATGAATTAAAAGTCAAAAGATGACCTGATTTGAATAAATAAAAAATAATTGAACAAAATTTTGATAAATATGAATGTGATGTAATCACAAATCAATCATAAAATTCTGAATGAGTGAATAATTTTATATTACAAATAACTTATCCTTCCAATGGTTTAAGTGCAAAATAAATAATACAGTCAATCAATTCTGCGCACAGATTGAAATAAGCAAAAATACAAAAATCATAAATAACTAACTGAAATTTACATACTAAATTTTCACATTGACAAGTAAATAAAGGCAAACAAATGAATTACAATTATATATAAATAAGGAAATAATACTAAATGGAACAAATATTTACCAAATAATTATTAATATCTGAAAAAGTGCGCTAGGGAATAAAACTAAGTAAATAAATAGGTAATATCAGTTAGAGATTAGAAAGTATACAGTTTAAGTGGAAAAAAATTAAATTAATAATAATTGGAAAAAAATTGAAATAAAAATAATGAATGAATAATTTATTAAATTCAAATGCCTTCAATAACTATGCAAATGTATAAGTAAATAGAGTAAAAAAATGAATTATAAATTACTCCCTCCGTCACTATTTATTCATTTTCGGCTATATCCCCGTTTTACCCTTCATTAATTTCATATACTACACGAATTAAAATTTGGAAAAAAATACATTAATACCTTTTAACTAATCTTTTCATGATGCAGCTATTATTCAAAGGAGGAACATAGTGGAAAGGCCTCAAGACAAACTTGAATTTTGGGAGGTTATTATCTATTTGTCAGTTAGTCATCAAGTCGATTTTTGATGAACCCATTAGCTTTAACAGAATAAACAAGACAAACTTGGGAGTCATGAGATTACAAGATTGTGACTTTAATTAAAAGATAGTCAAATCGATTCAGGCTTTCTCTCTTTAACGTTAATTACAAGATTGTTTTGTTACGAAGAATACCCGAAGGATCAATGGAGTCATGAGCATGGTAGCAGGGAGTCAGCAGTGCAACCTTATCTCGGGGAGACAAAATGGGGACAATATTACCGGGAGAATTGGAGAAAAATTTTCCATTGATAAATTAATTGAAAAATAAGACTTGTATAATATAGAAGGTAAGTTACATTTATATAATGTGAAAGTTTAATTATATATCATGGAAGGTCAGTTGCATTTACATTTTTGAGAAATTTTATAAAATTTAAGTTTTTATGCAACTGACCTTCCATGATATGCAACTGATTTTAATAATATGCAATTAAGCTGTTTGGTATACATTGAAATAAAAAATTATTTGATAGAAAAAATTATATTTGATTAGATTAAAATGGTGGTAAAGTAGATAAAAAAAATTGTGTCAAATGACCATATTCCCTTTAATAACAAAACATGTAAAATGAAATATGAAAATATATGTATTTATTAAAGATGATAAAAAAAAATGAAATCTAACCATGAGTCACCCATAGCATGCTAATGGTCAAAGGCAGCCTGTATAATTTTATATCTTTGACTATGGACATACGATAGGTAACTTGTAGTTATGGGAGTTTTAGTTTCTAGGTCGCACCTTTGATTGTTCATATCTAGATTGTGATTTAGAGTGTCTCAAGTTAGGACTTGAAATATTAAGATTATGACTTAAAGCTTAGTAATGAAAGATGAATCTGCAATAACCTTTTGAACTCGAACCAGCGTTATCATAATTCATAAGGGAGAAGATGATGAAAGCAGAGCGTGGAGGAAGAAATTGAATGTCCTTCTTGATAATTTTATAACAATGAAAAATAGGTTTCCACTTTTTCTAATGGGAAGAAGGTTTTCCATGGATGAGTGAAAATTCATCGCCACTGGAAAACCCTTTTCTATGGAAATGGAGAAGCAATCACGTTTGAGTGATAGAAAATAA
Organism: Vachellia collinsii; assembly: GCA_006871305.1. NCBI lineage: Eukaryota > Viridiplantae > Streptophyta > Magnoliopsida > Fabales > Fabaceae > Vachellia > Vachellia collinsii. The sequence continues at coordinate 1,949 of QFDD01011369.1, forward strand.
ATATTTTCCATTTCCTTCCAAATTTTTATTGTTCCAAACGGTCCTAGGTGTTTTCATTTTCCCTCCTTCTCTCTTGAACCTCCTCCTTGCCGCTATCTTCATCCTTCAGAGCCCCATTTCATTTATGTGCTTCAACTCTATCTCTGTTCTAGACCGTTCTGCTGTGCTCTGTGTTTGTTCTTTTTGGCTAAATGAGTGAGTTAAGTCACATGAACAAGAATTTACTTGTTTCTATGGTTTTTCATGCGTTAATACGGCATTTAGATCTTCTGATAAGTTTCAGCTTCTAGTGCTTTTCTGCTAGATTTTGTTTCGTTTTTTTTATAATTTTTTTCTCTAGACAATAGACATTCATTCTTTTCTTTATTCACATGCCTTACTTTGATATGTGCATTTTTCAATGTTTAATGCTCCGTGCATATGATGAGTATACTCGGATTCCCCTTCAAGACATCTTGGATGATGCAGACCCGAGTTTCTGATGCAGATGAGCTTCATTATAAATTTTGTGTTCTTTTAATACAACAGCTGTGCATTTCTCGGTCTCATTTTTCGTTTTCCACCTTTTGTGGCTCGGAAGAGTAAATAATTGCTTTAACATCATCCTGACTAAACTTTTGATGATAACGAGAAAGCAAATCGTCTAAATGCTGGAAGGAGCAACTTGGTTTGTGCTGTTCATGTTTTTCCACTTGCAGATGTTCGGGCTGCTACTGGTAATTCTGTATCAAGCCGGCTTCTTGGTGAAGGTTCCATTGGATGTGTTTACAGGGCAAAATATGCTGATGGAAAGGTACTTTCGGCTTGACTAAGTCATGAATGAACTAGTCATGGGCTCTTTAATGCGTCGCCATGACAAAATATTGCAATTCATTTCATTTCATAATTATCAATTAACTTTAAAATCTATTTGGTATATTCATGATATAAATTACAAACTGAGCTTCCTTGTCTTCTTTGTTTCACCGTAATAAGGTGGGCATCAATCTAAAACCAAGTGGATCATAAAAAAAAATTGTTGGAAGTATTTGGCTTGAGATTAATTTTTGGGGTAATAAGGCTTGGGATTTACAAAGTTAATATTCATACTTTGCTTCGTTTTTTTGTGTTTTTTGGGGGGCTGTTGGAAAAGATAATTATAGGTTCAAGCCATTCATTCCTCTAAATAAGCATGAATGTGGTCTTAAACATTTGGTTGATAATTATATGTTAAAGCATCGCCACTGCTGCTTATCGGACTCACAGAGTCAAACGCCTTCCAATGGATATGGCACACCTATATATTAATGTGGGTTTGGACTCACTAAGAGAAGCTTGCACTGTTTGTTTTTTCAGGTTTTTGCTGTGAAAAGAACTTAACTCTTACCATTTCAATGGCAGCTTTCCAGAGTATTTCTCTCAGATAATATAAAAAATTTCCCAGGTTCACCACCCAAATATTGCTGACCTAGTTGGTTATTCTTCAGAACAAGGAGACAACATGTTAATATACGAGTATTTTCTAAATGGCTCTCTTCATGAATTTTTAGATGCATCAGACGACTTCAGCAAGCCACTAACATGGAACACTAGAGTCAAAATTGCACTAGGCACAGCTCGAGCAGTTGAGTAAGTGGACATATTCTTTCGACAACTGCTAGATTCTCCCTCCTTCCCTCTGTCTGCTTGTGTGTTTATTTTTTTGTTTTTGTATTTTTTTCTTTTTTCCAGCATGAACAAAGCTTTCCTGCATATAGATATGCTTTGACAGTTTGAATTTATGTACTTGTAGAGCTTATGCAGTGTTTTGCATAAAAAAGTTTTGTGAAGCTTTTGGTCAGAAGCAAAGGTGGAAAATATGATTCTCGATGTTCATTTCTCAAATTTATAAAGAACTAGCGGTGGAAAATGGATGGAAAATAAATAAGTAAATAATAACAACAATTAAGAAAAGGAAATTCAATCATTTTAACAAAATGAATTAAAAACGTACAAGATTAGGTCGTGAATTTACTGAAGCAAGAGTTCAGCTCCCCCCGTTGAGGATAGTTATCCAATTCCAACTTAATTGTAAAAAATAATTACAACATCTCCCAAGAAGATAAGGGAAGAAATAGTGTCACTAAAATAACCTATCATTCTTTCTTCTTAAATATCAACCTCATTTTAGTTTTGTTCCAATAATTCCATGATAAATTAGATCTTAAATTCATCACTACTTCCTAACAAAATCCAAATTTCAGCCACAAAATCTTTTGAACAATATGCATAGATCACAACCTCTTATTAATTTCCAATCCTCGCATAGATCACAAATTCTTTACAATTTCATAAAATCCAAATCCAGATTTCAGCATTACAATTTGCATATTTATTATTTATTTTTTGCACTGCATTACCCTTCAAAACATGCATCACATGGAGTCAAAAAAGGGCACAAATTCACCCACCATTTTAAGATCCACAAGCCAACAACAAATCATAAATAATTATAACTAAATAAATATAACATTAAACATATTTGGATAAAGAAACTGGAAAAAAGGAAAGTAAAAAAGAATAAAAAAACAAAAAGGAAGTTTCGTAAATAAAAAGAAAAGTGCAAGTATTTTTAAATGCAACCAGCATTAAACCTGAAAAACTAGACACAATGGGCAACTTGTATTCTATAATAATTTTCCCACCTGTTAAACATATTTTAATCCCACAACATAAATGTGTGTCACTTTACCTAAAGTGACGCCCAAACCTACCGTCAGCGTAAAATTTAAATTAAAAACAGCAAAATAAAAGAAACTATATGAAAAAGAAATTATTCCCACCAAAAGGGAGAATTTACGTCCCCTCTCACATCTAGCACCTGAAAAATGGATGTGAGAGGAGTCTGTTAAAATCAAGGTTCAAAAAATCGGACCGGGCATTGAACCGGGGTGAGACAGTGGTTCAAGGGTTAATGGTTCAGACCGGATTCAAGCCGGAGTTAGACCGACTATATTAAAATAATATAATTTAATAGATTATATTTTATTTTTAAAAAAATTAATAGATAAAACCTATAATATTATTTTATTTTACCCATATTTTAAATTTTTAGAGTTTAATTAAATATCAGTGATAAAAAATGGGATAAAATGAATTAATTTTATTTTATATCCTTATGTATAAATTTGTTTAAATAGAAAACAAAAAATTAAAGACTCATTTTGTTATCATATTTTTTAAAAAAAATTAATGAACCACATTATCACACTTTGATTCCCTTTTTTTAATTGTTTCTAGTTTTTAAAATTTTTTTTTAAAAAAAGGAGGTGAACCGGTTGAACCACTGGTTCAACCGGTTCGAACCGGTCACCGGTTCAAATGGTCAACCGGACCGGACCAGCGGCCGGTTCACCGGTTTCCGGTCTAAACCGGCCAGTCCGATCCGGTTTTTTGAACAATGGTTAAAATAGAGACACCCTCTCATGTTTAGATTTTGTAAATTTGGCATCCAGCCATAGAGCTAAATGTGACATTAGGTATCTCACATAATACTCTAACATCCAACTTGTCTAAACTTGATGTGAAAGGATTTTTCTTTCCTTCAAATTTCAATTTTTAGTCATGCTAAGGGCTTGTGTGGATTAAAGAATTGATGAAAATAAAATGTAATGGAAAATAATGGAAAGGAAGAGAAAGAAAAATTTTTTACACGGTATGTTTGATATGCATTGGAATCAAAAATGATATGCTAAGAAAATTTATGTTTGGTTGAATTAAAACGGTGATAAAATAAATAAAAAAAATTATGTCAAATAATCATACTGCCCATAAAAACAAAATATGTGAAATGAAATATGAAAATATATGTATTTATTAAAGATTACAAAAAATGAACCATAACTATAAGTCACCCATGGCGTGGTTGTAGTTAAAGGCAATCTATATAATTTTATATCTATGACTAGGGGCACACAATAAATAACTCGTAATTATGTGAGTTTTTGTTCTCAAATCACGATTTCAAATGTTCATATTTAGGTCGTGATTTAGAGTGTATCAAGTAGCAATTTGAAATATTAAGGTCATAATTTGAAGCTTAGTAATGAAAGATGAATTAGCAACGGCCTTTTAAACTCGAATCAGTGTTGTCACAGGGAAGAATATGAAGAAAGGAGAGCATGGAGAAAGAAGTTAAATGCCCTTCTTGGTAATTTTACAGCATTGAAAAATAGGTTCTCACCCTTTTTGGTGGGAAGAGGGCTTTCCATGGATAAAAGAAAATTCATTACTGTCGGAAAACACTTTTTTAGGAAAATAGCAAACCAAATATGTTTTTTTTTTTGGTGAACTGCACTTGACATGTTTAAGGGGGAACCAATTACAGTGCTAAGCGCAAAGCTTAACTCACCCTACTAATCTAATATGGACAGTCCGAATTTGATCTGGATGGTCCAGATTTGATTTTATAAAATTCTATATTTTTCTAAAAAAAAATTATTCCAATAGATACAAAATTAAAAATAAAAGAAATGTTTCAACTATTATTTTTTTTAAAAAAAATTTACTTAAAAAATCATTATTTAAAAAAAAAAAATCTAGGCCGTCCAGATCAAATCTGAACAGTTCAAATGAAATGAAATTAATAGAGTGAGTTAAGTTTTAGATTTAATACTGTAACTAGTTCCGGATGGAAAATGGTGATTTTTCGTTTACTTCCAAATTTTCATTCATCCAAACGGGTCCCTGAGTGTTTTCATTTTCCCTTCTTTTCTCTTTAGCTGTGTCCTTACCGCTCTATCTTCGTCCTTTGGAGCCCCATTTTCATTTATGTGCTTCAGCTCTATCTCCGTTCTAGACGGTTCTGTTGTACTCTGTGTTTATTCTTTTTCACTATATGAGTGAGTTAAGTCACATAAACAAGAATTTACTTGTTTCTATGATTTTTCATGCGTTAATACGGAATTTAGATCTTCTGATAAGTTTATGCTTCTAGTGCTTTTCTGCTAGATTTTGTTTGGTTTTTTTATAATTTTTTTCTCTACACAATAGATATTCATTCTTTCCTTTATTCGCATGCCTTTGATATATGCATTTTTCAATGTTTAATGCTCCTTGCATATGATGAGTATACTCGGATTTCCCTTCGAGACATCTTGGATGACGCAGACCCGAGTTTCTGCTGCATATGAGCTTCATTATGTATTTTGTGTTCTTTTAATACAACTGCTGTGCATTTCTCGGTCTCATGTTTCGTTTTCCACCTTTTGTGGCTCGGAAGAGTAAATAATTGCTTTAACATCTTCTTGACTAAACTTTTAATGATAACGAAATTGAAAATCGTCTAAATGCTTGAAGAAGCAACTTGGTTTGTGATGTTCATGTTTTTCCATTTGCAGATGTTCGGGCTGCTACTGGTAATTTTGCAAGCCAGCTTCTTGGTGAAGGATCCATTGGATGTGTTTACAGGGCAAAATATGCTGATGGAAAGGTACCTTCTGCTTGAGTAAGTCATGTATGAACTAGTCATTGGCTCTTTAATGCGTTGCCGTAACAAAATATTGTAATTCATTTCATTTCATAATTATCAATTAACTTTAAAATCTATTTGGTAAATTCATTATATAAATTACAAACTGAGCTTCCTTGTCTTCTTTGTTTCTCCCTAACAAGGTGGGCATCAATCTAAAACAAAGTGGATCAACAAAAAAGAAAATTATTGCAAGTATTTGGCTTGAGATTAATTTTTGGGGTAATAAGACTTGGGATTTACAAAGTTAATATTCATACTTAGCTTCGTTTTTTTTTTCTGGAGCTGTTGGAAAAGATAATTATAGGTTCAAGTCATTCATTTTTTAATAAACATTTGGTTGATAATTATCCGTAAAAGCATCACTCCTGCTGCTTATCGGACTCAGAGAGTCAAACGCCTTCCAATGGATAGGGTACACCTATATATTAATGTGGGTTTGGAACAATCTTGAATGTAAATAGAAAAATGGCGACAATCATTTTGCACTAAGAGAAGCTTGGACTGTTTGTTTTTTCAGGTTTTAGCTGTGAAAAAAACTTGACTCTTAACATTTCCATGGCAGCTTTCCAGAGGATTTCTCTCAGATTATATCAAAAATTTCCCAGGTTTACCACCCAAATATTGTTGAGCTAGTTGGTTATTCTTCAGAACAAGGAGACAAGTTAATATATGAGTATTTTTGAAATGGTCTTCATGAATTTTTACATGTGTCAGACGACTTCAGCAAGCCACTAATGTGGAACACTAGTGTCAAAATTGCACTAGGCATAGCTCGAGCAGTTGAGTAAGTGGACATATTCTTTCGACAACTGCTAGATTCTCCCTCCCTCCCTCTGTCTGCTTGTGTGTTTATTTTTTTGTTTTTGTATTTTTTTCTTTTTTCCAGCATGAACAAAGCTTTCCTGCATATAGATATGCTGTGACAGTTTGTATTTATGTACTTGTAGAGGTTATGCAGTGTTTTGCACGTTCTTGTGAAATAGGAATACTTCATGACTTGTTTCTGGTGATCTTCTTTATGCAGTGTTGCATGTTTTCTGTCATGAGGAGAAGCCAAGTCTATCTTTTAGATTTTTTTTTTTGGTTCTATGTAGAAGTAGCTTGACTTCTATGCTTTGAGTTGGATGCTGATGTGAGTTTGATGTTGAGTTGGTTGTTAAAATATGAGCTTGAACTAAATATCTGTGACTGTTGGTACATGTTCAGATTATTAATTCGTATCTACTTGAAGTTCCCTTGGCTGTTATAAGAGATGATGATTTCATTATATATGCTGGACGTGAAAGGGTGTACCATTCATATCCAGCACCTGATGGATATGAGATTACGATGTTTCTAACATCTTTGGCAAAGACGACAACCACAGAATGGATGTTAGAAAGCCAAAATGCTATATGTGAAAAGTATCCTTTGTAGTAGTGTCCCTTAGATTATAAATGAAGAAACTTTCCCAATGAAAGCCTCAATGTATAATAAAAACATGAACAAGACTCAGTAAAGTAAACTTATGCTTTTTAGCATAATATATGTGAACCAATTAAGAAAATTCAATCGACCCTTGAAAAGTAACCCTGCATGGCCCAATAAGAAAACAAATATCTGATAAAACAAGAGGAGAAGGAGGGTCCAAAAACGAGGGATAGATAGATTCATATCAAAATAAATTGCTAGATTTCATAATAAAGGAATTAAAACAAGATGATATATATAATCATGATAGGAAAAACAGAAAACTCTACCCTATGACCTCTTAAATTAATTCACTTGACCCACCCCTAGCAACATTTTCACTTCATATCAACAAGGGAAGAAATACAAGGTTCACCAACCCGGACCGGACCGGCCGGGTCAAGCTGGAAACCAGCGACCCGGCCTCCAGTCCGGTCTGGGTCGCCTTCTGACCCCGGGTCATGCCAACCCGGGGTCAACCCGGTCGACCCGCCCGGTTGGGGGGGGTCGATCAGGTTACTTTTTCTTTTTGTTTTTTTTTATAAATTCAAACTTTTTTTAAAAAAACCCAAAATAATGATTTTTTTTAAATTTGAAAGGTAAAAAAATAAAAAAACAGAACCTCTTCTCCACACAGACCTACCGTCATGTCTGTATCTACTCATTTTCATTTTAATTTTTTTTTTAAAAAAGGGTGAATTTTTTTAAAATTTCAAATTTGAAAGTTAAAAAAAGAAAAAGAAAAATAGAACCTTGACATATTGATATATATATTGTGATACTTTGTTAGGATGACTATTTCGAAATTGAAAATAATGTTGGATAATGGATAAACTATAAGTATATGATTGGTTTGATAATTGTTACTTTGTTAATAATGGAATTTACTACTTAAATTTTGAAATTTTCAATTTTGGATAGTTTGATTGTGTCAATGTGTGATTATATTTATTTTTTAATTTTTTTATTCTTCACCGGTCTGACCCCCAGTTTGACTCCGATCTGACCCACTGACCCTTAACCCACTGCCTTGACCGGTTCAATCACCGGTCCGAGTTGGTGAACCTTGATAATTACATAATCTCCCAAGAGAAAAAGGGAGAAAAAAGGAAAGCCAAAAAGAAGAAAAAACAAAAAAGAATTAGAATAAAGAAGCCAAGTGTAATTATTTTTTTAAAAAAAAAATTAATGTAACTGGGGCTTGTTCTTCGCCAACAGAAAAAATAATTATTTTTTTTTAAATTAATTTATCTGGCTTATAAACTAATATATTACATATGGTTCTTAATATAATAACTAATTGGCTTTTGTTGGAGATATGAAAGAAGTGAAATACACTACTTAAAAGTATTTCTTTATTTATATAATTAGATTTTATATCAGTTCATAAGTCACACAAATTAATTTGAAGAAAAAAGATAAATATAAATACTTTCAAATAATGTAAGTAGCTTCTTTAATTTTCCTAACAAAAGTCAACTTGTTTTTATATTAAAGACCAGAGGTGTATAATCTAATGATATACTTAAGTATTTCATAACTTATATTATAATTATGTAATTCATTTAGCTTTTTTTAATATCTCAAAAAACTTAACTGACTTTTATATCAAGGGCCGGAGGTAATATCTCATAACATAATCTTATTTTTTTTAGAGATCAAATAATTTTAATGGAATGCAGCAAGTCTGGTTGCCAATTTGGCAAAACTCTACTCCAGTTTCACCCAATTCTAGAAAATCAAAGGCATATAACCCCACCCCAGAATCTGCCAAATATTATATATGGCATTATGTGAATCTTGAATATTGAAAACTGCAGGTTTTCCTTGTATGGGTGTATACCATATTGCTATTGTATGTGGATGTACCAAATAATAATGCAATGTATATGCATATGTAAAAAAAAAAAAAAAAAA
>QFDD01011370.1:0-12714 GCA_006871305.1 Vachellia collinsii
ATATAATGAACAATTATGACAAAACCTTTAGAATATGGAGAGGTCCAGATAAAATAAATCAACGTCACTTGAAACAAAATTAACACATTCTCCCTTCAAAGCCATGGAAGGCACTACATATAGCTCAATGGAGATAACCTTCAAATGCACACCATTACATCCCTCCGTTTTTCTTCTTTTAAAGGAGAAAGGCCAAAAAGGTCTTCACATGTCAAGGTACACATTACTCTTCATTTTGACTTTCATCCTTGACAAGTTTGATCATATCATCAATTCGAAGAATTGTAATAGCTGCTTCAGTTGCGAACTGGGGCACAAAAAGAAAACAAAAAGGTTTCCTCAGATGACTGCAAAGGGAACTGTCCTGCCAAATCGAAAGGCCCTCCAAAAATAATCTGTAACCGAATGTTTACCTGAAGTATTTTTACTTTGCTCATTGCAGGTTCAATGACTCCAGCTTCCAAATTGTTTCTGATCGTTCCCTTAGAAAGGTCCAATCCCATGCTGGCCAAAAAAAAAACATCAGGCCAAGCCAAGTAAACACGTCTACCACAAGGAAGAAAATATTGACCACCATGACAGAGTTACATAGACAAACAAAGCTTCCCATAAGCTTGTCAAATACCTAGATAAATGTTTCTTATCTGCTTTAGTTTGTGCTGTATGGTGATAAGCACGTAGTTTTGCAACCAACTCAGTGGCATCCTTGGCGGCGTTGACAGCTAGGACCTGCAAAGTATTGTTCACAAATGTATCTCCGGAGTTACTAAAATGGTAGGTAACAAGAAAATATAACTAGATAGATATTTAGCATAAAAGAATGGCGATCTTGTGCAGAATTTACAGGAGAGAAGAAAAAGATTCTTTCAGAAATTGAATCAAAGGGCCAATAATGAATAATAAAATTTGGTGAACTTGTCCAAAAAATTTTAAAACAAGAAGCAAATGCTCCCGAGAAGGTTTTATCATCTTAGCTTGTACCAACCTTGGGAATGATTAACAAAGATTCAGCAAACTCTGCAATAGCCAACTGCTCCCGAGATCCCAAAGTTGTAGCAAGATACTCCAAATATACTGATAATGCCGATTCAACAGCACCTCCACCAGCCACAACCTACATTTTGAGTGGTAAATTCAGTACATAAAATTAAAAGACAACTGCAAATTTCACAAGTCATAAAAACGTTCCATACAAGTTTAACAGTCTCAGTTTAAATTTATCAAGGACTATTTTCTTAAGTCATTTTAGGAACAAGGAGGTAATGTGGAATGTGGGGCTTTCTTTCGCTTTCTTCCCTGCAGTAAAATCAACCTTTGGTTCAATGATGCTTACAGTGCCTGAAAAGCCTAGGGCACAAGTTAAAACTCTTCTATGACTTCCAATCGTTTCTTTCTCCTGTAATTTATAAACGGCCCAAGCTGACTTCCCCAACATGCCCATTAAAATTTAAAACCTTCAACATACTCATTAACCATGATTTGAATCTGCCACAGAACTTTGCAACTCTATAACTACACTTTTACATATACAGTTCATGCAAGCCAAACACCCACCAATAGACCCTTTAAACCCCTTAAGATGCCAAAGGCACTAACATCAAGAAACAAACACTCGGTCATTCAGCCAGATGTAAATGTATGAGCTTCAGTTTCAAAGATTTGAATATATTAATAATTGGCTGACTATTTAACTAAGCACCATGCTTGGAATATAAACTACATCTAGTGAGAATGAAAATTTAATCAAATTGTCACGGAATTAGCAGAGTCTATAGCTAAAGAAATCCTAGACACCACGCCCGATATTCTACTGATTCTTGGCCACTACCTAGAACCATAGGCATGATGCAACACAAGTTACCTAAATTTCAAAAGCGCTAAATATCTGTGCCACTGCCAACCTTCCTATATCCATCAAAGAATCATGGTCAAAAAAATAAATCATAGCACTGCACTGTCTGAAGTTAGCTAATTAAATCTTAATTCATTGGCATCTTATAATAGCTGGCCTCTAATGCAGGTTTTTGTTCCACCACTCTGCTCCTCAAGCCACAATCTCATCATTGAAGATAACCCAGGTCTCAAGAACAACAGACAAGAATAAAATCATCATATCACTTGGCTTCATACGTGCACTGTGGTAATTGTTCTATTATGTTAATTGATCAAACAATTTCCCTCAGTTGTTATAATATATTCAGGGTAGGCAACAGTGTTAGAAGGATCTCAGCACCTCAAACTTGGACCTACATTCGTTAAAAAGGTTCATCTGGTAAGAGCCCAAAGTCAATATTAAGCACAAAGTTTCAACCCCAGAACACTTTATATGCGAGATATTTCAACAAAAAAATTATAAAAAATTAAAGTAAAATGAATATAAGAAACTTCAAAGTCAGATAAAAAGCTACAGTATGCAGAAAGTTACCGTATTTGATTCAAGAGTTCTCTTGACAATTGATAAAGCATCATGCAGAGCTCTATCCATCTCGTCAAGCATATAGTCATTCGCACCTCTGAGTACCAAAGAGACCTGTAGAATAATAAAGAAACAGCAATAATACAGGGTGCGATGAAATATGAGGATTAATATATTTTGGGAAAACCTACCAAGAAAACATATTTTCCTTTTATGCGTTTATTTTAATTTCATGTTTCATTTAATTTTAAGATTCCTTTAGAGTTGGAGGGAGGGTTGGTTATGGGGTTCTATAAATAGCCCATATGCAGCTTCTGTAAGGATGACATTTTGGAAATGAAAATTTGATATGTTTTAGTTGTTCTGTACCCTCTATCTCAGTTCTCTCTCTTCCTCCCTCTTTGTCATCTCCATCATCTTTCTTCATATACCCCTTCTTTCTGTTTCTCCTTCTCCTTTCTGCTTATTCACTCCGCTTCTGGTCTAACCTCTCCCATTATCTCTATCCACATCCACCCCCCCCAGGGGAGGGGGGTATTTCTATTCCCTTCCTACCTCTGTTTGCATCTTTCTTCATCTGACTATATTTGTCCTGTTATCATCAGTGGCTTAGTGTTTGATGGAATCAAATCTCCAAAATATCTATTATTCAATAACAGTAACTACTCCAAATCAATAATGGAGGATTACACGCTAAGGAAAACAGAAAAAACACACTACCCTACGCATTCGAGGCACAGGAACTCTTTCAATTCACACTTCAGACTTCTCATGCCCTCTCTACAACCAAACGCACTGCTATATAGCCCCCTCTCTTCCTAACCGTCAATACTAAAATACCACAAATGCCCACACTCACATGGTTCACACCCCACATGTCAATATTACCCTTATGTCCAACAGTGTTTTACATCAAGGTGTCAATGCACACTATAAACAATGTACACAAACTAAATAGCAGTTAAAAAAAATTATATCACCACTTTCCTTTTAATTTGATATCTTCGGACTCCAATGGACTTAAATTTTAGGTGACTCAACAAGTGAAGGGTTTAGGCTCCAAAGGTGGCAGGCTTAGACCTATATGCCACCATGATCCAAAATTTTGCTTAATTAGCATGGGTGATTAAACAACGGTCAAGCACAATTCAGTATCAAATCTGAGCCTAGTCACTTACAGCACTAGTAGTCTTGGTCCCTTTTATCATAATCACAGCATCATCAGCAATACGCTCCTCCACAACCTCATCTGCATATCCAAGAAGTGTTGGCTCAAATGTTTCCTCCCCTTCCATATCAGCAAATGTTGAGACCTGCATCCATCAGATGCAGTTGACATGGCAAGAGTTAAAATTCATTGAGAATTTAGCATGATGAACAACAAATTCAGGTATTACAGGACTAAAAGAACCAACACCTAACAGGCCAGGGTGAAGGCTCAACATGAAATATCAAAATCAAGCGAATAGCCCAATCAACAGCCAAGAAAAAAAGACAGCTTTTGTAATTTAACTTGAGATGAGGCAAAACTCAACAGTCCAAATTGGCAAATAGTACAAAGAATTTTGTATAAATAGACTTTCATTTTGTAAGACTAGTTGGGCATGGCTACTAGGTAGGAAAGGATATTTATGAAGGCGAACGGCATGGACAGGAAAAGTTGAACTTGCCAAGATGAATACTGAAAGCAAATATTTATGCTTACTGCCAACTTCTACAATAACTCTTGGACATAACATTAAAGTGAAAGAAAAGGCCTTACCAAAGTTGCACCAGTTGCCTTGGCAACATGACGCATATCCTCTTTCCGCACTCGTCTTACAGCAATCGCCCCAGCCTCCACAAAGTACTGAAAGAAATTGAAAATTAAAAAACAAGTACTTGCTAAGTTTGCTGCCTCAAATTGAATATAGAACACGAGATTTAAACCAATGAACACAAAAATCTCTCAATTTGACACAAGATTAGTAGTAAAACATATCCAATTTAAATTGACATTACGTTTTACATCCCAAAATAAAAGACCTCAGCAAACATACAGCAAACCAAAAATACTAATCACTGCATCAGTAGAAACTGGAAGGCATAAGCTGCAAAAATGACATGGTAAAGATTCTTGTATAATAAGATGAATATGTAAAACAGAAACTATTACATGTTTATGTGTATATAACGATAAAAGGTGCAACAGACAGATAAGAAGAAATGAGAGCCCCATGGACACAAAAGTAAAGTTAACACATAGTCCTAAAGGAAGAAAAATAAAAGATGCATGATTAGCTATTTCCCAGAATTCTGATTAAGAAAATGAAGATGCAAAACTATGAAAAGATGAGAAAAGCTTGTTTCATCTTAAGCATTCCTGGAAGAATAATCTATTGTCAAATACATTTGTCATAGGAGAAAATTCAATATAGTTCACAATACACATGTAGAGAGTTCCTAAGTTCCAAAGGCCTAAAAGAGATCATAAGTTCAATAAACAAAAGATAATACTAAATGGCTAGGCATTTATCCTGTTTGAATCTCCTCTCCAAAGAGGGATCCATCTAAAGAAAAACGTACCTTCAATGCCATGTCATCAATTCCTTTAGTAGTAAGAACAACATTGGCCCCAGCTTTCAGTAGTTTTTCAATTCGTTCTTTAGTCATATCAGCCTCTCTGTAATGAAATCAAGCAACCACTTATTGAACATATCACAACAACAATATATTATTTAATGCTTCAAGATGGAAGAAGGAAGAATTGTCTTATTAAATATATCTGACAATATAACTATCTGTAAATAACAAATGTCTCTTACAAAGCCCAATGCCATTTTCATGCCTAAATGAAAATGCTGCGTTCATATTTGTGTGATAGTTTAATCAAAATTCATCCCGGAAGGTCCGTATATGGCAGTAATATATTATATACCTTTGACGAATTTTCTCAAGTTCCCTAGGATCAGAGACTACGACTTGGATGCCCAACTGCATTTTTGTCTTCTGAAGATTAAAATCAAGACAAGCAATTTTTGCAGGGGCAACTCTAAGAGGCATTCCTTGGGCAGCACGGCCAGTATTTAGAGCATAACCATTCATTAGATAGCTATCTCTAGCACTTTTTCCATGAGCTTTCAATATATTGATTCCCTGGAAATTTAAAAAAAAAAAAACATTTAAATCAAGTCGAAGCCTAAGATCAAGAATTCAAAATAGAAGCAAGAATGAACTAAATATTACCATTAAAAAATGCTCAAGCCTATAATTAATGACCAGATAACATATTACCAAATTTGACATCTTTTAGCATGGAAAAGAAATTCTCAGGAGAAAATTATCAAGTCCATTATATTATCAACCTTGATTGGGTATTTAATTTCACCCCTGGCATTGGTTGTCTTTACCGCTTGTACCGCTTCTACAACCTGAGTATTATACAAAAAGTTCAAATTGATTATTGAAAAGTGATTGAGATTAAACAACATTTAGCATCGTGCACCAACAAATTAAAAACTAAAGAACAATTACTCTAAATGATTGATGATGCTTTTGACAAAAGGCAAATTTAAAAGAAGTCCTAACACAGAATGCAGCAGACAGATATCACAACATTCTTCAAAGTTTTCAAATACATTGAAGCTACTGAAATTATAATTCCAGTGAAACCTATAGTTTGTAAATCAGTTTATTGTCCTGTTCCCTACCTCTTCATTTTTTCCTTAAATTGATTCATTGTAAGGACCTACCGTTAACATATTCTAGATGTCATTAGAAAATTCTATGTAATCAAGAACAGAGTTCTCATTCCGGACCCATAGACACTGCACAGAGACTGGAAATTATGTTTACAATCAAGGAATATTACAGAAAGCATAAAACATTAGTTCTTCCGACTGCTAATCCCAGTAAATACACAAACTTAAGCAAAATTGTTTAAAAAGGCTTTATCCAAACATACCAAATTCGCAAAGAAGTCACTATCACCAGCTATCAACTTTGAGGACATGCTGGTCTTGGCACAGTTAATCAGTGAATCCTTTCCAAGCTTCTCCACCTACAATGACAATAGAACAATCAGACTAATCAAGACGTAAGATGCATAACAGCCAACAAATGAATCAACCTTCATACAAAATCATGGCAAATAGATCAGAACTAGCCATTGGTTCACTGAATATGAGGAGCCAATGGCCAAGAGAAACAGTTTTAATCAATAAAACATCACAACATAAACATTGTTTTTCATTCCACATACTTTTGTATTAACTAAATAGTTATAGGAATAATAAGCACCAGGCCCAAAATGTGGCCCACCTAGTGGGGTAAAGCTTTGTTTTTGTTGTTGTATAGGAATAATAAACACATCCAACATAAGACAATATTCTTGTGCTATCAAAAGGATAATTTATCATATAGAATGCTCTTACTACTAGACAGCTGTCATTGTCCTATTGCCATCGATGGCTTTTCTAAAATAACATTTTTTCTATATATGCTTGCAAAAATTTCTGCAAGCGACTGCTGAAAAGGGGAGAAAAGGAGAGAAGAAAGATACAATATGCTCCTGTAATTTATAGCAATACTACATCAGCTCAGTGATGCTAATATGGGAGATCTTACCTTGACAGATAGCTTTTCATCGACATATTTGCAAGCTTCCCGCATAGCAAGCTATCCAAAATCCAGAACAAGTAACAAGAAGAAGTGATAAGTATGCTACGTAAACTCATTCCTATTCAACAAGCAATGATTTTGTGCTTCTGGCCTCAAAGGCAATATATATTTAACTACAATAGGAATAAAGATACTTACTCGGTATCCACTGATAATTGAGGTTGCATGAATCTTATTTCTCACTAGATCATTGGCTCTCTGCACAAAAATTGGATGTTGCTTGATGACGTTCTATGCGATTAAACCCTACAAAATGCATATGAAATGATAAAAATTGAGATTTGTACTTACCTTTAGTAACTCTGCAGCTACAATGACCACAGAAGTTGTGCCATCTCCAACTTCTTTATCTTGAAGTTCAGCCAATTCTACCAATACCTGCGAGTCCATGGATGAATGTCAACATCAAGCTAAGGCAAGACAGGTCTCAAAATAAAATATGACGCTCTTCACCTTGGCTGCAGGGTGCTCTACTTCCAACATTCTAAGTATAGTAGCACCATCATTCGTAATGGTCACATCACCAATGTCATCAACAAGCATCTGAGATAAACAACAAGCATGAATGTGCAGTCTTAAGATCGCATAATACATTATTCATGATCATTGCTAACATCCAAAAACAAGGGTGCAGGAGTTACAACAAAACCACGCCACACGATAATACCTCAACTGACCCAGAAAGGCTCGTAAGAAGAAAGAAGAAAGGATGCGACGGAGATTATATGAGCGAATGTGTATTATTACTTGTATCCAACGGAAGAAGCAAAGAACACCAAAAGACAATCGTACCTTGTCGAGGCCAACAGGTCCCAATGAAGATTTCACTATGTTAGCAACTGCTTGGCATGCCACCACTGTAACCCAACATTAAAAGCGCATTTGCGCATATCCGAATTATAACTTAATATTGATTTAGGAACAATGCATAAAAACAGCCACATTTTTCAAGTTAACATATGTAATCGAAAAAAGAAGCTTCTTTTTCAAGAGTGGAAGCTGGGAGAAAGGTACCATTTTGGGTCCGAACGTCCTGCCCAGCTTGGCGCTCTCCGGAAATATCAAGGGTTTGTGCAGCAAGTGCCATTTATGATTTCTACAAAGAAAAGAGGGTGAAAGAAACCTTATGTGAACTCGGAAATGAAGAAACAAGCGATGATAGCTGCAACAAGCACGCTCATTTCTTTCTAATTCCTATAACAACTTAAGAGAAAGAGATCCAGAAAAGACATAAACCTACAATGCAATAGAAAGACGAGTGAAACAAGACCAGAAAACTCGGAGGGGGATGATCGGAGGAGCAGGGCAGAGGGGTCTAGGGTTTCTCTATGGTATTTGTTTTACTCTCAGTCCCAGTCCCTGTCTCTCGGACCTTCAAGAGGGTTTCTCTAGTACTACTGAAGGTTTTTTTTTTTTTTTTTTGGCCCAACGAACCACTGAGGCCCTTAATTTCGCCCTTTTCGGCCAACAGAACAATTTATTCTAATTTTATAGCTATAATTATTGTACCAAAAACAAAATAAGCTATAATTATTGTTGCTATATATAAAACTAAATAATCAATTATAATTGTTTTGTATATTATCTATTCTCCAGCATAAGTGTAACCTCAGAAAAAACTCAAAAGGATCTGACGGGGCCTTGCATAGCTGGACCGATTATGTGTTGGCGATTATTAATTTTAATTACTAGTGTCTATTTTTAGTGAAATTAATATTATAAATTGATTTGATTCAAGTGTTTTATGTTAATCTAAAAGAAAAACTAATAAACTTTATATAAACATGTAAATTACCTCGCCCTTGTGACATAACTTTTTTAAAAAAAAATAACTAAATTAAATAAATTATTTAATTATAATATAAATTTTAAAAAATATATATGTGTATTATTAGATTTTATATTAATACTTAATAAATCGGTCAAATTAATTTAAAAAATTGATAAATACATCAATTTATTTATTTTCTTTTATTTAAAAAAAAAATTAACCTGCAGCTTACAAACGACCGGAGCAAACGTTAAATTAAATAAAGCACACTATCAAACCACAACAAACCATCTATAATCACCCAAAAAAATTAACATGGCTATCAAATCATGGAAATGTAATGACAACAACATGGAGAAAATTCAACTACACAGTACACAACTGGGAACCATCGTATGCAAGAGGTGTGGTAATCTTTAGATTTGTTCCATCGACTTCAGATCTTTCTATTATCTAAGCTGCATTTTCATGACCATCCATTGAACATTTACTATTAACAACTATTTTTTTTAGTAATAGACTGGATATCCATCAAAACATCAAACAAAAACCAATGCACCAAGCATTAATATCCCTCATCAAACACTATCTCAATTAATGAGAGAGAAGGTTGATCAAAGAAACAAAAGTTTTCTACTAAATCATGAATCATCTTGATAAGACGGTCCGCATAAAATTTTTTTTATTTGGATAAATGATAAAATAAAATAAACCGATTCTTAAATAACAAAATGCGAGCTTCTTCTACCATATCCCTGAAAGGATAGTAAGCCGCATAACCTCTTATTAATAAATTAATTGATTTAATACAATCGGTGATGATAGTGATATTGTTGTGTCCATGGTTCCAACATCGACTTAAGCCATGAATGATCCCAATAATTTCTGCCATGGCCGAAGGAACACCCGTGAACTTGCAGCTAAAACCGTAAACCCATCTATTAACAACCATTTTGAACATCCTCAATTTGCAAACCTTTAAAACACTTAAAAAATATTTAAAAAAAAAAAGCATAGAAGAAAACTGAGTCAGTTGCCTTTATCTGCAGTATACAAAGACGAACCAGAATCTCCTTCATAAATATGAAAGGCCTATTCTTATCATAGCCTCCATTGACACTGGCTCTACAGCTTATGAAAAATTTTCAGCAGCAAACACAAAAGACTTTTTTTTTTAGCTATGCACAGGCTACATAACCTTCGCTGAGAAGGTACACTTTAGAGGCCAATCAAAACTTTTTTATTACACACATGTATCATTTTAATTATTGGATACAATCATATTTAAAATACTGTTGAGTGTTAAATGTGGATACTTCTTCTAGTGAAAATTCAAACATTAGTTTCATCACGTTATGAGTGACTAACTCATGCCGCTATATTCAACTACAGTCTATATATAACTAATCAAACTTGTAGGTGCAGATAAAATCCATCACAAAACCAGCCAACAAAGGCTGACCCAAACTAAAAGCAATTTTCAACCCAAATTCAGTGACTTCCACACTCATTGAAGATCAATAAATATCAATGATTGTAACATAAAAATAAATATCAATTACTATTGATCATGGTTGCATGAGATCCACCCTTATGGTTATAGCTGGCATAAATTTATTTGGTCAATAAAATTTTCGCTACTTACTTCTCAACAATTTCTTGGCCTGAGTTTATTGCAAGATGTTTTTGGCACAATCTCACATGTCTCAATCCAATAATCGAAACATATTGATATGTTCCATCCTTAGTTCTTTCATGAATTTCATAAAAAAAGTAACTTGTGCATAACCAATTGATTTATTTTAGTAGAAGATATTAACCCCTTACAATATAATGAATCAAATTTTAAATTTCAATTGAGAAAAGTGCCAATGTTTAGTGTTTGGAAGAGACTCATCATCTCCATTATAACTTAGCTTAAAGGGATGAGCATATATTTGTGGGAATATAGATTGGATGCATAACCTAATTCACATCGAACATCAATTGTTCACAATATATAATTTGACGATTTTATTTTTTATTTTAAAATTTAACATTTGTTTGTCTAATAGGATACAAAATTCAAAAGGTTAATCAAAACATAATTTTCTAACAACCTCATTCTTCAAATAGAATTTCATCTTAAAAAAATTACAATTTTACAATTTTCCCTTTTTTGGATGGAAACAAAATATAGAGAAAAGAAAGCCAAGAAAAAAAATCAGTTTTTCTAGTGGAAGCTGCCATATTTATAACTACTTTTTAACTTTACCCCTTTTTAATATAAATTATATTACAAAACAATAAAGTCAACGTAATAATAAATAAAGAATAAAATTGTATATTCATATAAAAAATAGAATGATGTAATTTATTTATAGGATCAAAAAGTTTATTCAGTATTTATCATATAAAAGAATGACATTCAAAAGAATAACAAGACATGAAATATCCGCACGAAAGTCACAATGGGTATGAGAAAACTAAACACTCTTCCTCGTTGATCGCAGTGAGTGTAGAAAAAGAAAGGACACAGTTTTAGACAAAAATTGAGGCAACATCAGTACTTGGTAACCTGAAGTCCTAAAAAGAAACCATAATAAAAATTTCTGATAAACTATTTGGATCAGAAAACCTTTGCATCATAAACAGCGTTTGATAAGGAGAGTTCAGAGCCAACTATGGAGATTGATATAACAACTTATAATCAGTAATAATCTCAAGACAATTTAACAACCTGAGAGCTCTGTATGGACTAATCCGTTTACGTTAACACAAAAGAATTCAATCAATATTAGGACCGTACTTCATTATCATGAATCAACACTTTAATGGTAATCATGTTATGAGAATAAGCAACAGATACATATAAACTCAGAATTTGTCAACCTGGTTAAGGTTCGAAGCTTGAAAACTAAGCGTGTCCGTGGTCCGTACTGCTTCAAGGCAGAAGCAGCATATGAGCTTGCTTCTTGTGAAGTGATTTCAGCGAGCAAACACAAGATCCAATATGGTGGCAGAGGTTTCAAGGTTCATAATCAATGTTCTCACTATACGGCATAAAAGAGTGATAGAAGATCCTTATTCATGCAGATCCATCAAAAGAATAGTACAGTATCAAATTCCAAAAAAACCAATCCTTCATGCACTGGCATCCACAACACTGAAATTTCTATCCATAGCATAATCCACAAAACCATAAAGAGGGAACACTCGTTCCTTGTACTTCTGATGAAACCCATCTAATTCTGCCTTGGCCTTTGCTTTAAGCTCATCAGCCAACTCCACTGCTTTGTCAATCCCATAAATCTCCACATAACTCTGCCCCCTGTTTTTTCTCTCACTTTCTTTCTCAGATTTTGTTTTTCCCCTTAAAATATCATTCACAATTGCGTACAATACTCCCACAGCTCTCCCATACCTTCTCAATCTCTCAATGTCATCGCCTTCAGCACCAGCAATGAGTCCTCCACATACTGCAGAACACTCCCCCATTTCACCATACTTCTTCTCTTGGATGAATCCAATTTCGCTCGGCCCGCCTTCGAGGTCAAGGAACTGCCCGGCAGCCATGCCAGTGGAGCCTACAGAACGGGCGATCTCGGCAATCACACGGAGGAGTTGGGGCTCAGGCACAAGTTCAGCGGGAGTATGGGAAACAATGTGACGAAATCCAAGTGGAAACAGAGCGTCACCGGCGAGAATGGCCATGTCAACACCATGGACGGTGTGGTTAGAGGGCTGGCCTCGACGAGAGGAAGAGTCATCCATGCAGGGTAAATCATCATGGATCAATGAAGCTGCATGAACCTGCCAGAAATCAACCATTCATTCTAAGGAGCCTTTCATGAGTAAGGATTAAGCCAAAACTGTAGTTACAAAAATT
>QFDD01011371.1:0-11078 GCA_006871305.1 Vachellia collinsii
AAGGTTTTAAATAATTTTTTAATTTAAAAGAGTATTTTGGTCTTTTCATATAAAAATTAGATTCCATTTCCATGACATACCAAACGTACTTTAAAACTCCATATCCATATCCATCTCCATTTCCATTTCCATATCCATATCCATTTCTATTTCCATCAAAATCAATTCCACTGTACTAAACGGGCCCTAAGAGAAAAAGGACAATTGAAGGGGCTGGCTGGATCAATAACTAAATATTCATTATTTAAACTGAACTTGAGAACCAACGACTAAAGTGTATATAGTTGGAGGCGGTCAAGGTGGGTCCCAAAGAGAAGGTATTTGCTTAAATTCATGCATGAGTATACCCCTCGTCTGGGGAGCCGACATCTTGTACATGATGCTAGAGTTTTAATAGAACGCTTAATTATCGAACAAGTTTTATAAACGAAGTGAGGAGTCGGAGGGATAGATAGATCACGGGAGACGCTTGACTCTCTTGCTGTTGGACACGTATACTTGCGTCATCATGAGAAAGAGTAATTAAAAAGGGATCACATTTAAAAGAATTAATATTAGAAAGATCCCAAGAAGTTATCAATAGTAACTGTTTGAGTTATAGATGAGGCCTTACTCATATTATTTTTCTTACTTAGAACCTTACGGTAATCCTTCCAATTAAAAACACTGCTTACCAAAGGTCAAATTATAATTGGATCACTAATTAAAGGATCAAAAACTAGTTACCCCTCTTTTTTGTGTAAGGGAACAAGTTAAAAGGCAATTTGGTGTATAGAGTACAAAGCTCTCAGTTGTTTCGGCTCACCGGCGTGAAAAAGCTCAGAAGCAATCCTCCCCTGGCGGTGCTTCCCGTGCAGGTATTTCTTCCATTCTTGATCATATATATGGGACTTCTTTTTTCTGCATTGTTTTGACATAGAACATCAACCACCATCGTCTCGGCCGCTCCGTAGCCGTGGCTCTGGTTCTGCCCTGTCACTCACTTCAATCTTCACACCCTCGAATTTGGGGTGTCAGCTGCGAGCCCTAGCTGCACGTCAAATTTGGGGTACATGCCAAATGTATTTTTTGGGATGACAGAGAGATGAGGTGAGGATTGGAGACGACATATCAGGGAATGGCTGCTCAATGAATGAGTGGGCAGAACCATCATTCTGCAAAATCTCGCCGCTCCACCATCGGCTTCCTCATTTTCTTTTCAAGATTAATAAGTTCCATCTTCTTCACAATCACTACTACTTCTTCAGTTCGTCCCCTCCTTCCTTCTGAGACTTCCCTTCTCCTCCTCTAACTGTTCCACCATTCCTCCCCCATTTGGTTTCACCATTCTTCCTCTACCAGAAGAAACCGATGGCACTGCTCCAATGCTGACCCCATCTTCAACC
This sequence comes from Vachellia collinsii, assembly GCA_006871305.1. Lineage (NCBI taxonomy): Eukaryota > Viridiplantae > Streptophyta > Magnoliopsida > Fabales > Fabaceae > Vachellia > Vachellia collinsii. The sequence goes on from QFDD01011371.1 coordinate 1,386, forward strand.
GCAACTGCCGGCCTGAAAAAGAATGTGAGTGTCATAATGGGATCCATCGGGGCAGAGAAATCCAGAGTCTCCCAAATCATGGAGTTCGACAAGGTGCAACTTTACAGAGACCTCGATTGAGGCCGTGGGTCCCAACCATGCGCCAACATGCATTCTCATCGCCTCCTCATATAGTAGTCATATGCAACCCTCGACTTTTCCGGAGTTACAACTATCCATTGCAAGAAATCACACTATTTATATTCCTAGGATTGAAACAAATTAGAGTTCTCAATTCTCCACCCGTCTAGTGGATAAAATATTTTCAGGAACAATCAAATCCGTAGCGCCTGGTACTCGAACATTCACTCGAGGCGTTTTCTCTACCCTTTTTACACTGAGCGTCCTTGATCCGAACTCTTTCAATTCCGAGTGCTCCTTCATATCACAAATTTTAACTGTTCATGCTTGATGGCTTAAATCTTTGATATATACATTACAAATCTCGTAGTTGTTTTCGCTCACCGGCGTGAAAAAGCTCAGAACCAATTGTCCGCCGGCGTTGCTTCCCCTGCAGGTGACTGTCACCGGTTCGGTTGTAGGTTGGTCCATAATATATATTAGGCTGTGGTTGTTTGTTTGATTGGGCTTATCTGCTACAGAAGCTTTGCAAGCAGACTTACAGAGGAATGTGCAATTAATATGGCGATCTGTACTTGTCATGAGTGCATTTAGTTTTGAAATAGCAGAAGTTGAATCAGTAAGATGTGATTCTCTGTACGACTCGAATTACATTCTCTGCAAACACAGTAACTTCCAGGTTTCAAGTGCTCTCTCTCTCTCTGTCACAATGCTTTTGTGCATATTGATGATCACAAAGCACTCCATCATTTCCAAATATTAGTTTCTTCAGCTACTAGGGAGAAATAAATATGTTCTGCCTTTATCAGTATTATTGATTCTATAATTTATTAATTTGGCATATATCCAATAGATACTAAAAGTTCTGTTCATAGAAGAAAGAGGCCATCTGAGATGCTGGGATGTATTCTGGGTAATTCGATATATATGGCCTTAATATTTGTTAATAAAAAAAGATACTCTCAAAGTGGCTACACACAAACACTCGCTATGTGGTATTTGTATTTGGTTCTCATTTATTTTACATTCTTCGTTTAATTATTGTTCTACTTTCAAGCCCCACACACACACACATACACGTGTTGTGTTAAATACTAATATTCATTCATTTCTAATCAAGTGAGTGAATTGGTATTGCAGGGATGAGTTCTTCAAATTCAAAGGGCAAAAAATGTCTTGGATATCATGCGGGTTTTGCTTCTTATGGTAATGATGATGATGACAATAATAATAATAATAATAATGATAATGGAAACAACAACAACAATAACAATAGAGCAAAGGGTTCAAACTCATCAAAAGGACGTACAAGCAAGAAGCCAAACCTTGGAGACCTGGCTGGATATGGGATGTCACCTCCTCCAAAATAAGATAAAAAAGATTTCTCCATTCTCATTAGGCTTCTCTGCCTCATAACTAGATGCGGGCATGTTTTCCTTTTTGTATTTTTGAAGAGTATCTATTTTCTTTCTTTTTATATGGCTTTTTTGATTAGTTGGATTTGAGAATTGTGTGGTCTCATTAGGAGTAGCTCTCACAAAGTCATTTTTCTATATTTATATGACTCAACTTGAAATCTTATGTTTAAGCTAGCAGTCGAAACTCTTTTCACTATAGTCAATGTTTGTTGGTAGTATCCATTTAAGGAGAAATTTTGTCAAATTTTTTAATGAGTTATTTTTAAGTTATTTTGCTTCATATATGATTACTTGTGTATGCTTAAATATGATTTTTTTTAGAGAATTGATGATAAATCACTATTGAGAAATTAATTAAAAGATGAGACATGTCATTACACCCTTGCAAAAACTTAATTACATATTGTGAAAATTCAATTACATAATATGGAAAATCAGTTGCATATAACATGAAAAATTAATTGTATAATATATAAGCTTAGTAGCATGATTTAGAATAATTCATTCTACAAATAATTTTTAACTGAAACTTATCTCCAGTTCTCCCCTTTTTCTGATTTAGGAAATTAGATAAATTTAAATTGAAATGAAAAAATTGTCCAAAGTCGCACGAGGGGGAGCAGGAGGTAGGTCCACTGGATCTTTCTCTCTTGTTTTCCCCCCTGTGGAGGGAGGGTGACGTGTCAAGCAGTGATCGCGGCGCCATCTACCCTGCCATGTGACGCCAACCCCATTGGCATTTTTTTTCCCCTTACACACGGTGTTTTGGACAAACTACGGGTCCAGACTAATCCGTTTACCCTTTGTGCGGGTTCCTCTTTAGGAAAGTGAGCTACCACCTAACGCTACTGCATTCCCACAGCTTGAATATGAGATCTGTGGTTAAGCTAGGATAACCCCCTACCAGTTAACCTAAGCGCTCGGTGGTAACCCTATTGGCATTTTGATATTTGATGGACTTGAAACCCAGCGCCGGCCCCCAGCGACATCGTACGTCCATGTATGAGGTCCCTCTAACTGTTCCATTAATAATCACTCGTGATCACTTCAACAACATTTACAATAAAGATCTATTTAACAAATTCAATTAATTTAAAAATATTGGTTAAATTAATTATCATGGTATATTTTTTTAAATCATTCTAATCATTTTTTTTAATTTTATCATTCTTTTCATTACTTATTTATTGTTAAAGGAGTATTAATATATAATTTTAAAGTAAATCAATAAAAATTAGAGATAAGTTCTAAATTTAGGGTAAAAATCAATCAATTAATTAATTTTATGTTAAGTACTGGATGAGTGTTTAAAAAAAGTATGCCCTTCATGAACTCAATTTTGGTTTTAAAAAAAAATACATTTGTCTGATGAACAGTTAACTTGAGTTAAAATGATGGCGATAATGACTACAAATAATACCGAAGTCATTGATTAATAAGTGTATGAGATGACTAAAGCAGTGATTAGTGTGATTAATCAATAATAATAGGTATAAAAATGAAATATTATTACTAAAGTTTTCAGAAAAGTTACTTGTGTCCCTTATAAAGAGAAAGAGGTCATTTATTAAAAAAAATCCCTTTTATATATACAGATATATACAGAGATAGGACCAATGGAGTAGTATATCAATGCAAACATTTTTTTCTTTTAAAAAGGAGATACTCCCTCCTGTCCCTAATTTCTTAATTTAGAGGATTGAATAATTAATTTATAAATACGAAATAAACTATTTAAGTTAATTATTTGTAATAAATATGAATAGTTTTGTAGAACAATGTTTTAAATAGAAGCTATAACGCCCATCAACATATATTGTCACTTGTCTTCGCCAGTTCATTTTTGAATGGTAAAAAAAAGTTAAATAAATAATTTAATTTTAACAAACATTTTGAAATATTTGTATATATTTTTAAACTATATATCAATTTATAAATTAGAAAAAAATAATTTAAAAAAATTATAGATAGAAAAATTAATTTACTTATTTAATTTTTTTAAAAAATCAACTAATTTTTGTATTAAAAAATAAAGATAATATAAATACAAGTACAAAATCTGAAGCTCCTCCCAGAAACAGAAACCGCTGATCATGCAATCCATTCGGTGCTACATATTAGAGATCATTATTATATTATTAAATACCAATAAATAAATTTGAATTGAAATAAAAAAAAATTGTCCACAGTCCGACGGTCGCATGAGAGAGGGCAGGAGGGGAGTCCACTGATTCTTCTCAAAAACAGTTACAAGTGGGTCTTTCATCCATTGGAATAACGGCGGCATCCCAAATGATAGCTATCCTCACAAGTAGGGCTGGAAACATGTCAAAAGGCCTATCAAAGGCGTCTAGTCTGTTAGATTGTCTGGGTCTGTTTTTTTTTTTTTTTAAATTTGTTATGTAGGGCTTCTAATGAAAATATATAGAACTAGAGTTGAGCATGAGGAATCCAAGCCAAGAACTTAGTGATGATGTATGATTATTATAGGGTTAGGTTATCCATTTCCATTTGCTTCTTCCCTGTTCTTTCATTCATCGTATACGGCATCAGCTTCACTCTCATCGCCACATCATCAGCTTCACTCTCTTCGGCGCACGCATCACCCTCGCTGTCACCTTGCTTCTTCACTGTCCAGGCACTAGCAAAAGACTAAGGCTAAAGAGCTTGCCATTTGAAGTTTACATGCAACGGTATCGCCATTCGCCAAGAGCTTGCTGCTCTTCTCTCTCTGTAGCTTCATTTTTGCTTCATCTATTTATTTTGAGCTTCGTTTTTTCAGCTTCATCTATTTTTTTCAGCTTCATATATATATATATATATCTTCAGCGTATTTTAGATCCATTCTTGTAGCTTCATTTTGTGATTTTCTCTCTCTGTGTCGAATCCCTCTTCTCTCTCTGTAGCTTCATTTTTTCAGCTTCATATATTTTTTTTCAGCTTCATATATATATATATATATATCTTCAGTGTTTCTTAGATCCATTCTTGTAGCTTCATTTTGTGATTTTTTCTGGCTTCTCTGTGTTTTATTTTGCTACTTTGTGATTTTTTTCTGGCTTCTTTGTGATTTTTTTTACAATTTATAGTGTGTGTTCTTGCTCTATTATGCTCTGGCTTTTCTGTGTTTTATTCTGCTCCTTGATGGCATAGCATGCACTGCCCCATGCACTTAGAGGGGAATTAATTTATTTATGCTTCTAGTTTTCTCATCGTTTTAAATAAGTCCTAAAGCAATTAGAATGAGCATTACTGTTAGTGTTAAACAATTGTTATAATAATGGACATTTCATATTTCCTAAATTGTTGTATTATTAGATTGTACCTTGTTGATTGATTAGATTTTAATATTTTTTGATATATTTTGAATGTTTTTTAAATTTTTTTAGGTTTGTTTTCGGCCTGTGGCCTGTTAGCCTGAAAACAGGCTTTTGTACAGGCCACAGTCCAGACCAGGCCTGTTTGAGGTGACGCCTGACCTAGCCTATTTCCACCCCTAATCACAAGCAATAACACACGTACGTGAGTGAGATGACTAATGTTGTGTTTGGAGAGATTAATAATCAATAATGATCGGTATAAAAATGAAAGACAATACTAGAATGCGTCTCTTGTAAAGATAAAGAGGTCATTTATTAAAATAAAATTCTCTTATATATATAGGGATAGGACCAAGGGAGCAGTATATAAACAGAAACAATTTTTCTTTAAGAATGAGATACTCCCTCTGGTCATTAATTTCTTAATTTACAGGGTTGAATAATTAATTTATAAATATTAATTAAATTATTTAAGTTAGTTATTTCTAAATGAGTCCATTTATTATTAAAAATGAGTCAATATTTCTAAAATACCATCTTTAATTATAAACATCATTGAATAGAAATTCCTCAACATGTATAATCAATAGAAATATTTTAAAGAAAAAGTAATAAAATTGAAGGAAAAATAAATCATTTTTTTATTGTATTTAGTAAAAAAATCTAATATCTTCACATTAGGAGATTGTGCTAAATATTTTTTAAAGTGATTTTATTCAATTTAAAATAAATATATAAGAAAAATTTTATCTTAACTTATATAAAAATATTTTTTTAATTGATTCTGCAATTTGCCAAACCGTGCCAAAGGGAATGGAATCAACACTTTGTTTCCATGGAAAGTGGGTCCTGGGGGCGACGAGTCGGGTTTAGCCCAGAAAAATGGGTCCCACATGGGAGTCGGGTTATTCGATTGAACTGGAAAGTCGGACCCGGAGGCGAGTTGGGTTTGGCACACTAAATTACAAGATATGTAAGCCTAAAACCAAATTAAATAATAATGATGAAAAAATTACATTCACATTAATATTACTAAATAATTTAAAATCAAATTATTTAATAAAGATATATGTTCATGTTATTATATTTTAGAAAAATAATTTAGATGCAAATATCATATTTTTAAGGACAGTTTTTGTGAGTAATTAAAAAATTTAATTGGATGTTAAAATACATCTTAAATTTTATCCTTTTTTCTAAAAACCAAATTCATAGTCAACGTTTTGAAAAAAATGTGTAAACATGGTTCCACTCTCTCTGCGCACATCGGCTATAAGCCCAAAGAAACAAGGCTTGTGTATATCATATGTGCCAAACCAGAATATAATTTAATGAAGTAATTTTTTTTTACTAATGTTGTTATTAGATTTGATTAGGAGTTGTTAAGAAAAAATTCTGACAGGTTAAGTGAAGAAAAGAAAATGCATCAAAACATCTACAACGTTTAACTAGATTTAAAAAGAAATGTACATCTTCTAGCATTTAAATCTATATGTTCGTTTTCCTTGCCTTACCATCGCATCTTTTTTCCATTGTAAGAAATATCTATAAATTTCATCACTTCCCAGCATATGTCTAAAATGTTAATCCTACTGTTAAGCATATATCATTAGAAGTAATGAACTCCCTCTATCTTTCTTTAAGGCACTTTTAAGAGGGTGTTTGCCAAACACCCAGAATAAAGTGAAAAAAAAAATATTTTTATATAAATTGAGATAAAACTACTTCTCAAATGAGTTAAAGAGAGCTTGGCTTGAGATGCCTATAGTGGAAGGAGAAACGAAAGGAATGTTTCAAACTCATCATCTAGTTGTTGGTGCTCTCTAATGGCAAATTTTGACAATGGTTTAACAGTAAAGAAGGGAATAACCAAACTAATGGTAAAAGTTTAAAATATCCAATAAAAAAAAATCTAGGGATTGATTTAAAATTGAGAGAAACTATAAGGACCTTTAAATTAATTTTTTCTTACTTTTTTTTCCTGAGACCTGAAGATAATTTTTCTTTTTATATGGCATAAATCACATGAACTTCTTAGTTCTAATTAACGCCATTCACTACATTCGTTGACAACCTTTGATTTTGTTAACTGGGCTTTCTTGGGCCCAATAGCCATCCGTACGGATAAATATTAGTATTTTGCAGCCCTATATGTCTTAAAGCTCATATCCTTCGTATAATCTCTCACTTCCGAGCCTTATAAGATGTATCATCAATCTGGGCCTTCAAGCATATTTGGTTCAATAGAACTCATTGTCATTTAAAAAATTACTGTGACAATGTATCCAAAAAAAAAAATATTGTAACAGCTAAAGAGGTTTGGATCAAACGGAATAGGCTAATCTTTTATAGTATGGTAAATCAAGATTCAAATTTTTGCTTGAAGAAGTACCCATGTTTAGTGCTTAGCAATTCTTTGAATGTAGTTACCTCAAACAGAAATATACGTATGTTTAGTCAAAAAAGAATTGTGATAGTTTTTGGAAGATTGGATTTATGTCATCAACTACCAACTTCCAATTGTTCTTATTTTTTTAAAGGTGATAAAGTATATCAAAATTTGATAACAAAATACAAAACATAGAATATCATTGGCCCCCCCATTCCACTTCTAATGTTATTTTTGTATTTTCGAAATTCAAAACTTCATTATTATTCCTCAGTACCCTTCCGCAAGTTATTACCTCTTATTTCACCATCATTTTTTTTCTTATTTATGTTAAATGAGAGTATTTTAATATTTCTTAATTGATAATAAGTATGCAATGGTAATAATAAAGAAGTAACCCGCGAAGCATTATTAAAGAAATTTGAAATGAGGACCAGAAAAGGCAAATCCTCTTTAATCATTCTGTAGTTATCAAACTGAGTCATGAGTATCAATTTTTTAATTTTTTTTAAGAATTGAAGAAATAATTGTCATCGTTTATTACTACATTCGGTTCATTAATATAAAAGACAGTTGATTTTTTTGGAGAAGTTTAAAAAAATTTAAATAAATTGCTGAATTATAACATATATTCTGAAATACTTATATATAAAATTAGATTATATTTCAGTTTATAAGTTAAGAAAATTAATTTAAAGAGAAATAAATAAATATAATTTGATTAAATAACAGTGTTATAATATATTAACTCTTAACCGATGAAGGTTACATCTAAAGGGGGGAAAGTACAAGGAGATAATCCAAATCTACTTATTTCTTCATGTTGGATACTGCTTATAACATCATGCTCCTAGCATAGTGCCTGCCCTTCTGATTAAAAAAAAAACAATTTTCAATTACAAGGAAGCAGAGCATACGTCAGCACTGACTTACTGAAATAAGAAAACTATATGCCAACTGACTTGAGGATTTTTTCTTCGTATCCTGTAAACAGTAAATTTATTTACTGAAATGCTATATTTTGAGAAGAAATTACCGAGATGCTGTAATGAAATCGCCCAAGACGAGGGCGAGAATGGATTCCAGCCAAACTCGCCCACATATTGGGTGAGTTTGGGCCGAATTGGGGCAAACTCGCCCAGCACGTGGGCGAGTTTTGCTGCTGGCCAAAACCAGCCAAACTCGCCCACTGGCCCAATTATATATTATATATTATATATTAAATTAATAAATTATATATTTATATATATTATCAATATTATATATTATATAATATTCTAGTTATAATAATTTATATTAATATTTCTATTTTCCTAATAATATAATATTCGAATATTTTATTTATTTTTATTAATTTAATTTTAATAAAATTTAATAAAATACAATAATAAAATAGAATATGAATATAATAAAATATGAATAAAGGATAAGAAAACTTCGCATAAACCAAATCGTCGAGAACCCTTTAAATCAAGTAATGTAGTGATTCAAGGGGTTTTCACAAACACCAAACGTATCTGGTTACAATTTCAATTCATTTTTTTTAAGTTAATCTAAAAATATTTTTTTCATTGTACAATGAACACTATTAAAAAAACGATTTTTTTGCTCTCTTTCATTTTTTGGTTTTAGTCATTTATTCATGAAAACTATCTATAAAAAATTAGATAGAATAGCTTCGACCTTGTCAACGGATAATAAGAAAATGAAATCCGGAAAAATACCAATACCTATTACAGGTATAAGGATAGTAGAAAAAAAAGTCTCATTGGTTTTATGATGCATAAACAACATTTAAGGATAACACGGTATAATTTTTTTATTTTTTCAAATCCTCCCAAACTATTATTTCTAATTGAAGGACATCTCATTATTACTAAGAAGTTGGAAGAGATAACATATTAATTGAAGAATAAATAAATACAATAATAAAATATGACAATAATTTTCAAGTTTGTTAATAAGAAAAAATAATTTAAGAACGTAAATAATAGTTTGGGAGGATTTGAAAAAATAAAAAAATTATACCGTGTTATCCTTAATGTTGTTTATACATCATAAAACTAATGAGACGTTTTTTTCTACTATCCTTATACCTGTAATAGGTATTGGTATTTTTCCGGATTTCATTTTCTCATTATCCGTTGACAAGGTCGAAGCTATTCTATCTAATTTTTTATAGATAGTTTTCATGAATAAATGACTAAAACCAAAAAATGAAAGAGAGCAAAAAAATCGTTTTTTTTTAATAGTGTTCATTGTACAATGAAAAAAATATTTTTATATTAACTTAAAAAAAAAGAATTGAAATTGTAACCAGATACGTTTGGTGTTTGTGAAAACCCCTTGAATCACTACATTACTTGATTTAAAGGGTTCTCGACGATTTGGTTTATGCGAAGTTTTCTTATCCTTTATTCATATTTTATTATATTCATATTCTATT
>QFDD01011372.1:0-10059 GCA_006871305.1 Vachellia collinsii
CTGGGATTCTCTGGTTATCCTTCAACGCCAACTTTGGGCTTTTCTTTGACACGACGTTGTATCGTGCATTCTCTGCCCCTGCTCTACCCTTTTCAAATCTCAATTAGGGTTGCTGTTCTCATTGCTCTACGGTGGTTACGAAACCGTAACCCCTTTCTTGTTCTGAATTCTCGTTTAAAATGAGCCTTGTGTCGCAGGTGGATACATATTAAGGCTACATTAGTAAGCAAATAAAAACCAGTTGCAGTCTAAAGATGACGCTTTTGAATCCCCATAGTTAGAAGAATTTTAGGTGTATAAGGAAGATTCCATCAATGCCATTTTGTAACGTATATGACACTTGCATGTTGTGTCTTACAAATTTAAAATCAGTATGCCTTTGCTGGAGTGAATGATATGGAGAAGAAGACAAGGTTGATTATGGAGATCAAAGAAGCTAGAAAGATCGGTTGCCACGAGGAGAACACCGAAAAACAGGAGAGGGAACAAGGATACATGTGGTGGGACGAGATGGAGGGAGAAAAAGGGAAGAAGATTTGAGGGATTCAGATCATTTTAACGAGTTAAATGAATTTTTTGAGGAAAAGTTGTCATTAGAATTAACCTACAAACTAACTAGGTGAAACATATATTGTTACAAAATATAAAATAAAAACAATAGGATACATTTTATTTATTATCTCCAATTGATTTTAATTTTATTTAAATTTCTGTGACCATTAATTTAGGTGAATGGTAAGAAAACCATCTGCATCATTTTTTATAAATTAATAAATTATGATTATGTGAACCAATATTTATAATTAAAAAAATCATAAACTCGAATTAGAAATTACAGAGATTCGATGTAAAATCATATAGCTAGCAGTATAATAGTTGTGTGAATAGTTTTTATAAAAAACTTCAAAACATATCAGTTAAAATTAAAAAAATTGCATATTAATTCAGCTCACTTCTCTTGTTTGCCTTTCATGCGTTGCCATGGCTGCTCCCTCCCGGGAAGAAGTTGGGCTTCACATTGAAATTGCTCGTGTCTTTCTCCTTGTTGCTGCAAGATGCAAAATTATTGGAATAGCAAACATGAAAGTGGGGCATATGTATCATACCATCGGCATAGGGGTTACTTTAAATGAAGCAAGTACCTTCATGACAATTGGATGAAAATTGCTTTAGCCTTATTATTATTTTACTAGAATTTAAATGCTAGTTTTAAAATGTAATAAATCGGGGGTGACCGTCCTTAATTCTTGACTTCATGAAGAGGCGCAAAATATGAAAATACCGGTAGTGGTAGGTTCATCGAACTTTTGAATGACAACTAGGTAATACTACACCCTCGGCAAGACCATGTGTATTATTATTTCAATGCCATTCAACTTAAGATGAGATGAAAATTACTAGCACTGTTGTCCCATAGCAGAAAATGAACACCACAGAAAACTAAATGCTACCACCGTTCTGGTCCAACAAAATCCATATCTCAGATGGACCATCACATTACATTTTCATCCTGAAAACCAAAAGACTGAAGAAACAAGAAAGAGATATGGGCAGAACACTTGCACTGCCACAGCAGGCAGCTTTGTCTCGAATCCGGTTGCTTATGCCTCAGCAAATCTGAAAAATAATGTCGCATTAACTCATGACAAAAGCAAAATCTTGTAATTATGCTGAACTTAACCCTGATCTAGCAAGAGATGGGAACAATTAAGGTAAAATGAGACCAACCCTAGTTCAGAGAGTCTTAGATGTGCCTCCGCATAATCAGCGAAAAAGGCATCTTCATCCTGAATTACGAAAATAAATCAGCGAGAATTAGCAACTTCACGGTAAACACGCCATTACAGGCAAATGCCATATGAGAAAAAATATGAATAATGTACACACCGCTGCATATTTCTCGACGAGAGGGCGGAATACTGGGTCAGTAAGGAGTGCCTTGTCAGACGGCAGCTGCAGGAGGCCTTCTTTCTCACCAGACAACAGTTCCCTGCAATAAAAGACATTAGCCGAAATTGACAACGGAGAAAAAGCCAGGGCTAAGCAACAAGCAAAACATACTAACTTGAAGTACGAGTTGTCAAAAATCAGCGGGTTAAAAGTCCAGGGACCCTCAAATCCAGAACGTTCCTTGTGGCACCTTCCCTGAAGAACGAGTATAGCAAGTGTTAATATAAGATTAAAACTAAAGAAACAAACCCACATACGTATATACACGAACAATTTTAATGTTACATTTATGGAAATATCAAATACGAACTTACGAGGGTGTGACCACCGGAGAGGGCAACAATGTCTTGATCGCTAAGCCCCATATGACCAAACACATCCCTCAGATGATCAGAACCTACAGCAATCAAGGGGTAAGCCCCGATAATCTATCAGCAGAAGCAGTTCACTATTTACTTATCCCAAGCACTTACCCTTTGTGCCATCAGGCAAACGACCCTCCGGAGGTGGCTGTGGTTTGTCCTGTAAGAAAGAAATACCGCTGTCAGCCTCCAAACTAAAGCACGAACAAAAATCAAGTTGTACCATCACGAATGCAAGCAAGCAGATCAAATGTAATTGCAATGTAAAACAAGGGTTCTAAAAGTTAAATTTGAACTTAGTGAGGTGAAAAACAAGAATTCTAGAAGTTGAACATTGATGTTCAATACAGATATGCCTTCATACGGTAACTTGGTAACACAACTAAAACTGAACGGAATTATCCATCAATTCCTGCAGAACGGTCCCAGGATAAGAAAACATCCTCATCCTAAACGACGAGCATTTATGATCAAGTTCAAGATTCATGAACAAAATCCAATTATATTCTCAAAAGAACAGGGAAAAATTATGGATGTTCCTTTCTTAGTTTGGATAGTGTCCAATGTAAGCTATCAGAAAACCCTTTCAATGCTTAGCAAAGACAAACGAGGATACAACAAAATTTATGCGAGTTAAATAAATAAATCACGAAAAATTGTAAGAATTAAAATCAGAAAAGAATACGAATAATAAATAATGGCTCATATATCCATATAGCGGGGACGACCAAAGACCAAAGTAATGGGTCATACCTCTCTTCCCGGGTGGAAAGGAATTTCGGGTCCACCAGTGACCTCGACAGCTACTACACCAGCCAGCTAATTTTCCACAAAATATGAACGACAGTTAAGCATGGAACGCAAAATAGGGTAAATAACAAATGAGACCAATGGTTACCTGATAGAAATCACCGTAGGTCAAGATGGGAAACTGCTCCTTGATGGGCTCCAACAGCCGAACAGCAATTTCAAGCCCGTTGTTAGCCCCGTGAGCAAGTTCAGTTGGGTTCTTCATGGTACCAAAGGGACCACCCGTCTTAGTCTTCACGTCATAGGTCCCAGCCGAGTGCCACCTACAGAAGGGCAAAACGAAGTCAAGCAAAAAACTATGGGTAAACCACTACAGGGTATTTAAATATAAACGATAGGGCATCCGAGTTCTTGATCTTGATATGAAATGCAAAGCCGCGACGTACGCAATACGGAGCATGATCGGAGCACAGTTCTTCTCGGCGATCATACCCCTGAGCTTCTTCTTGGCCTTTTCCACGGCCTTGAGGTATTCAGCACTTACGGTTGGGTACGATTTGCCCATGGCGATAACTAAGGAGAGAGCAAAGCCAAAAATAGGTCAGATAAGTCATACTCCCTTGATCTATAAAGCCGATCAATGTTTAGATCTAAGAAACGATAATGAAACAGCATCAAGCATACACCGATTTGGACAAAGAATGGAATGAGATTTGAGAGCTTTCAGGCGGAGGCTATAGTGCGAGGTACACCTACCCGAGAACACTGAGGAGTAGAAAGTTGAGACAAGGCAAAAGGACGCACAACCCTAATGCGAGAGTGGCACGAGCAGAACACAAGCCACTAGTCTGAAATGGCGAGAGGTAGATATAGGGAGGGGGTGCTAGGAAAGTTCTAGTAGAGTAATATGAAGCGTTGGATGTCTTCAATCCAGCGATTGTTGTTGATTTGAAAACTGAACGGGTAGGATGGATGGAGGCTCCCCCTTACGTCACGGTAAGGACGAAAAGGGGAGAGAGAAAAGGGTGTTTTTTTTTTTGGGGGTCAAAAATGAGAAAGAAGGCTGTAATTTGTATGTTGGCCAATCGGGGGAATGAAAAATGAGGATCTACTGTGAAAAGAATAATGCAAATGTCAAGATTATCGGATTGTACGAAATCACGTTTTGAAACGATGAGTGACCCCACTTCATAATTAGATGACAAAAATAACCTCTGATGGACAATGAAATGAATTTATCCTCAACAGCTTGGACAGAAGATATGAATGGCCTTTTAGTGACTGCCATAAGTTGATGAGCACTTGCTGAGGTTCGCAATTCAGGTTATTTGAATCTCATCATTCGAATACATTGGTTTCACAATGGATATGAACGTGTTTTTGTGCGTGACAGGGTTAAATATGACTTCGAGTTTGTTTAGGAAGTAATAAAATATTGATTTCAAACCTTGATTTCACAGAATTTGAAATAAGTATGTGATAGAGTTTTATTTCAATTTACGTGAAATTGATTTTAAGAATTGATTCTCTTCACCTGTACCCGGGATTGGAAAGTAATTCACCTTACGAGAGAGCTTGGAAAGTTCGGAACCACGAATAAATACCCGCTGCCTCCCCGGTGTGAACACGCTCTGCTCCCCAAAGATTCCCTTTTATCAGCAAAACTAAGAACACCGGTTGAGGCACAGAGTCGTGTGCCCCTTCGCTCATCTATGATTTTAATTGGTCCACGAAGGCGGCCCTGGACCGCGCACAGCACACTTAGTGTGCAACGAATTTTGTCCTGAATATCTGATTTTCTTATACTATTACATTATTCTTACCCTTACTTATATCCAATCCAACTCCCTCGGACCATTTGAAATAGTTTCGGCTAACTCTTGAAAATTTATTTATTTCTCAACCAACAACTGTATCGTTAATCGTTAAGTAATGCAAATATATATACACTTGACAATAGTTCAATAAGTGTAAAGGCCTGTATCGCCTCCAATTTTTATATATAAAAACAATTAATAGATTAATTTTTATAATTTATCTTTTAAAATTAAATAACTATCCTATTTAAAACAATCTCTTTTTAAAAATGTCTGCTAATGATGGATTAACTTTTAAAAAATACTTTTTAGACAAAAAAAATGGAAAAGGTGATTTTTAAAAGTAGTTATTCTGAAAAGATATAAAAATGAAAGTGTTTGTATATTTGATATCAAAATCACTTTTTCATACAATGATTACCAAAAAGCACGGCAACTAACATGATAATGATAATTGTATAAAAAAACAAGATCTATTTTTAGTAGAATATAATAACAATAGTAAAAAGAAGAAAAGGTGGAAAAAAAATAGCTTTTCTGAACTATGATTTTAAAGGCTGAAACCATAATTTTGAATCAAAGAGCCATTTTTCAAAATTTTCTCTTGTTTATCCATCCGAAATCACATCTATGGTTTTAAGACTACAAGTGCTTTTTAATTGTTTGCAAAACACACACATAAAGGGTTAAAAAAAGGTGTTTGGTTTTTTAGAATTAAAAGCTATTATGAATTTTGATAGAGTATTTGTTTACTTAATTCTTAAATCATGATTCTAAAATTATTGTCAAACTGTGTTTGAATTAGCTATTAGAGAATAACTTCTGAAGAAGAAGTAATGAATATGATTTTAAAAAATAGATTTTGTGAAAAAAATTATTTTAGATAGTGTTTTGATAGTTGTTATCATAATCACTTTTCTATATGCAGATTACCAAAAAAAAATGACATAAGTTAATGTGATAATTGAATAAGGAAACAAATTTTAATTTATTATAAAAGGAAATGGGAAGGATATTTTTGGTATAACATTTATAACAATCATAAGAGGGAGAAAAAAGTGAATTTTCAAAAATCATGGTTTCAAATGCACAAATCATGATTTTGAATTAAAAAAAGCGTTTTTCTAAAATTTTCTCATGTTTATGTATCTTAGTTTAAAACCATGGGTTTACAATTTAACATTGATTTTGTTGGTACTTACCAAATACTGTTTTTTTAGAAAGGGTTAGAAAGCATATATTATTTTGTCATTAATATAAGACACTGTAAACTTTTTCGGATTAAAATAAAATGAAGTTCTTATAATTGTACAAAAAATGCAAGAGCTGTTTAGTCAACTAATGTTAACTCTTCAGCAAATATATAGGTAAAAACATGGTATAAAAATACATATAACATTTTTAAAATTGTGCAAAAATACCGAGGTTGTTGAAAACTTTTGTGTACTTATGAAATATTTTGAGGAAAATGCATGATTTTAACATGGCCTTACTTGCAAAAAATGTTTGCCATACGTTGTCTTCTCCCATGAGATTCTTTAACATTTGAAACCAAAACATGTGGATCTTAGGGATGATGGAATTATTGTATCAAGGTCTCTTTAGTCTAAAATGTGAAAGGATAGTTTTGGAGTGAAAATTTTGATTTTAGATCATCTCTCATGGTTTGTTAGTAATGGTTATTCTATTAACCTTTTTAACCACTTATGGTGGCCAATGCAGTGCCCTATACCGTTGACTCTGCCCTTGGTAGGGGCCTTGTTATTGCACAATAGAGAATGCTGGAATCGATCTTTAGTTTATTCCATATATGATAGGGAGGTGGTTAACACCCTGAGGGACCCCGGAATGGGTGAAGGGGGAAGGGAGACGTAGTAGGCAGGGTGCGCTCAAGTCCCACATCGGTTAGACCCGTCCAAAGTGAAGGCCATATATGTAGTCAAGGAGCAACCTTTGACATCCGAGGCGCCTTTTGAGTGATTATGGGATCCCAAAAGAACAAAACCCTGTGCCTACGGGCGGCTAAACAGGGACAATACCTCAGGATGTCACAATATGGTATCAGAGCCGAGGACGGCTCTTTCCGTTGGTGGGGAGAGTGTCACACCAAGCGTTATTAGGGACCTAACACCCTGAGGGACCCCGGAGTGGGTGAAGGGGGAAGGGAAACACAGTAGGCAGGGTGCGCTCAAGTCCCACATCGGTTAGACTCGTCCAAAGTGAATGCCATATACGTAGTCAAGGTGTGGCCTTTGACATCCGAGGCGTCTTTTGAGTGACTATGGGATCTCAAAAGGATAAAACCATGTGCCTACGGGCGGCTAAACGAGGACAATACCTCAGGATGTTACATTTCTCTTCTCATGACATAGTAGAACTGGCTTATGACTCCTTATTTGGTTGGTTTGGATTTTTTTTTCTGTATATCATTTTGAGTTTTTAATTTTAATTGTTCTCTGCATGACAGGATTTCTTGCTTGAATTTTATTCCTTATTGAGAAATTCATATCAGATGCTCACACCTCAAAGTATTGGTGGTGTAGGAGTCATAGAATTTAATGCCCCTGCTATTTTGGCAGTGGGTAAGGGGAGATTTGAAGGTTCACTAAATAGTACGGGGTTGGACATGAGATCAAATGAGACTAGACTTCAATTATTGATGCCACAGTCATCTCACAGCAGCAGAACCTACAATTTCCTGAATTTGGGAATACATTTTCTCAGCTTAGTGATTCTTATGGACTTTCTTCAAGATTAGATCAATCACAAGCCGGTAATTTCTTCCCTTTTCCCCAGCTGTCTTCACAGCAGGCTAGAAATGCATTTTTGTCAAATGGACATTCCGATGGGTGAAACTAGGTGTAGAGTGGGAGAAATCTAGGAGTGGCTGAACTTCTGAGAAATGAAAGATTTGGCCTAAACAAGTTTTATGTAGGATATGAGGGTTCAAAATATAGAATGCAAAATTCAGGTGATCTTTACAGCAGAGCATATGGGATGTGATATTTTCTACAATCGACCATAGTGCATCCAAGGCAGTAATGGAAAGATGCAATTTTGTTGCACTGCTAAGAGTAGTAGGACTGACTCGTGGCCAGTCTAATGGGTTACCCAATTATGACAATCATAAGAAGCATGATTTTGATCTGCAGCTGGTGATTTTTTTAGACTATCTATATCTTTCCCGTTGTAACTCTTGATCGTTCATATTGTCTTAGATGTGCCTAAATGTCGAACCCCTGGCCACTGAAAATTAATTGTAATGTAGTTCTTTTGCTCCCAGTGATTAACCTTGTAAGTCAGTACTATATTTATTACTTGCCACTTGCTGAACCATAGGCACTCATTTTACCTTCCCCCTCTACTCGAGATTCTGGATTTGCAGGAGTGACCCGCGTTGAATTGCAAAATATTTGGCAGTAGCTTCGTTCCTTGGGAGAGTTTGCGATTTGTCTTGGTGCTATGCGACACGTCTCAGCATCTGGGAAAGGTCACTTGATATGGGCATTATACCATTTAGCTATATATATAGTATATAGTTATATATATTCAGATGTTAGCTTTCCTCTATAAGTTTTTATAGTAGTTTTTAACTGCCTGCCTTGTAGATCAGTGTCTATCAAGCATGTTTTTAACTCTTTGAACTCGTGGCTCGCTAGTGAGGGCATCAGCTTTCACTTGTTGCATGCCATATTCGACTTGGCAAGAATCTAAAATGCTTTATATAATCGGTGGTAGTACCCTCTATCATATGGGTATTTGAGAGTTGAAGGGATGAATTATTATAGTATTTTTTATTGAAGGCTTATTGTTTTGGGAAAATTACTACAAGGGTTTTAGGGGATGAATGTAATCTCAAAAAGGTTTCACAAATGAGAAATATGCAATAACTGAGTTTTGATAGAGAAAATATTATTTGCATGTTATTGAGTTTTTTGAGGATTTCATTCCTTCATTGGAATGTTATGGCAATTCTCTATTATCTTCATAAAGATGTAAGGAAATTCATAATTCAATGTGTACACAAGGCAAGGTTTATTCATTGACATAGCACGCACGGCCCAGTGGCAGAGACTCTTGCAAACGAAGTTTCTTGTGGTGATTTTAGGCTCGGCTGAGCAGCTTAGACTGCTTGAGCAGAAAAGCCTTGAAATTCCACATGAATCGTTTTTTACAGGACGAATGAGAATCTGTTTGAAATTCCATGTTTTCGTGTATGTGGGCTTGTTTGTCAACCCAATAGAATTACTTTCACATAAATGGAGATAAAATTCATCTCACATACTTACATTGAATTGTGAATAATCATTTTTGAAAAGCTAATTCAAATAAACTAAAAATGTGAGTCAAAAATTTTGTTAGAATGTCGTGGCTTCCCAAAAAAGTTGGTTTCTTTTCACTGCAGATTTAAACTGTTTAATTAAGAAGTCTGAATCAAACTTGAAAGTTAATTTAATTGAATTCCATTGCTTCCATTTAGATGCTTTTCAAAATGATGAACACCACTTGACCTCTGCCTATCTAAATACATTTGTGAAGCACGTAAAATATACAAAGGAATAGAAATGTGTGACTTCTCACCCATGAACCAAGGTCGAATATTGTAACATCCTGAATCTTATTTTTGTGCCTTAATTATAATTAAGAAATAATTATTTGTAAATAAAAAAAAATAATAATATTATTATTATATTATAATAATATATTATATTATATTATATTATATTATAATATATATATATTTTTTATTGAGGTGGAGAGCGTCGGCGGAAAGAAGAATCAAAGTAAAAAAAAAATATATATATATAATAATAATAAAATGTTATTATATTATTATATTATATTTTATTATATTAATATATTATATTTTATATAAATAGTGGAAGAGGGAATCACGGAATGGAATGTCTTATGTCTGCCATTGTTATATTATTATATTATTATATGATATATTATTATATTGAGAGGAATGAAAACGGAATTGAGCGCGCCGTGGCTATAAATACATACTTATGCATTCTCTCCTCTTCATCATAGTCGTGAAGGAGGAGAGAAGGAAGAGAGAAGGAGTATTGCATTCCTGACTCCAATATGTTGAGATAATTTGGGTAACGAAAATCTCTTCTTTTCAATAAATTTCTTTCATGAAAGTTGTTCTATATATTTTTATCTTTCTAATG